>CAKAOH010027849.1:0-77016 GCA_916701665.1 Sebastiscus tertius | reverse complement strand
TCTCATTTCTTCCACCTCTTTTCCTCCTCTCCTTTTCATCCCTTTTTCTCCTCTACTTCCACCTCTTTCCTGTCTCTTCTCCTCATCTAATTGCCCCCCCTTCTCCTCCTCTTTTCCTTCCCACTCTCCTCTCCTCTTCTTCTATTTTGTTTCTCCTCTCCTCTCATCTGCTCTGCTCTCCTCTCCTCTCCTCTACTCTCCTCTCCTCTTCTGTCCTCTCCTCTCCTCTCCTCTCCTCTCCTCCATGGGGCTAGTAGCTCTGTAATGTTGTTAGGACATGCTCTCATTAATAACCTACACTCTGAGAGTCTTTGCTAGTGAAGCGTGAATCTCTCGTTCGTTTGGGGACGAATAGAGGGTGTTTCACCGTGTGTGTGTGTGTGCGTGTGTGTGTAAGTGTGTGTGTGTGTGTGTGTGTGTCTTTGCGTGTGTGTGCGTGTGTGTGTGCATGTGTGTAAAAGACAGACAGAATGAGAGAAAACACGACGGGTGGGTGCCATGTAAGAAAAAGCGTGTTTCCTCACATTGTTTAATGGTGCTCGATCAGCTTGCGGTCTGCCGCCCCAATATGTTTTATGCGTGTGTTACTGTAGGTGGGCACGTGGATCAGCGCCAGACGTCCTTGAGTCTGACCCTGTTAGGGAACCTTGCCTTTGGGCATCCCGTGGCCCAGCGCTCATTACTGCTGTAGGCACACTCACACATGCACATGTACACCTATTCACACACCAACTCACCATCACACAAAGCCATCGTCTCGCATGCCAACACCCACCTCCAGTTACAGGTATAAGCAGGTGCAGTCTTCAAGGTGTGTGTGTGTGTGTGCGTGTGTGTGTGTGTTTGAATTATCTATGTCCACTATCTCATAAGGTCTAGGTAAAAGAGTAATTTGTGAGCAGCCCTTGCTGAACCTCATTAGGAAAAGGGTTATTTTAAGTGTCACGCATAAACGTGAAAGTTAAGGTAATGGCTGCAGTCAGGCAATTAGCGGTGATGGGAGGTGGGGGGTGGTGGTGGGGGGGAGGGTTAAGGGAAGTTAGAGAGTGAGTGTAAGTCAACACAATAACAAGAATGTGTGTAGGTGTGCAGCATCATGTGTGTTAGATTTATGCTCCATGCGCCACCTCTATCTGTTCCTGTGCTCCATAACGAGCCGACAGGTGTACGAGCCAGCAGGCTGTACACTGACTGATGCAGCGCTAATGCTCACGCACACACACACACCTACACACACACACACGAGCAGGGGTAATGTATTGTACAATAAGTGTTGTCTAACCTCAGCAGTACACTCTGGCAGAGAGGCAGAAGCTGAAAGGAGGGGGTGGAGGCATGCAGGGGATGAGAGAGGGTGATTAAATAGTCTAGTTAGTCCACAGAGTGGTTGAGAACATTAAGAGCTTGGGCCATTCATCAGTATAAAACACACACTATATACACAAACAATATGGATTGCACAAGTTTAAAAATGGTCTGCTTGGTGAGCCAGTGAATTCACACGGGAAAAAACAACACACACATTCCACCAAAAAATCCCCGGTAACACTTTCATGGTAAATAGGTGATCATTAGCAAGTAATCTATTTGAAATTTCTTTGGAATTGCTGCCAAATGACCCCAAAATTTATCAAAAAACACTTTATTATAAACACAATTTAATGATTGTATGCTAAAATAGTATATAATCGTTATAATAGAGCCCTTAGGCTTGAGAAGCGGCTGTGCCAAAACCAAAACTAATAGAAGACACTCCATTGTGTGAGTTATTGTTGACACAAATGTAACCTGGTAGCTAATGTCATGATTCAGGGAGTTTTTAAAGAAATTTCATATAAGTTATATGCTAATTATTATCTATTTATCAACAGACATGGAAATAACGCAGTCAATTTTGTATTCTTTTCCCTGGAAATGTATTAAATAAATTACCAGCTACTGCAAAAGACCAGAATATAATTATTAAATAATGTTTATGATAAAAGGTAAATGAGGTAAATATTGGGATAATTTGGCAGTAAGGAATTTGAAATATGTTACTTGCTATCACCTAATTACCATGAAATCTGAGGACCTGTAAAATGAAGTGTTACCAAATTCCCAAATGTACATCCACGCACTTTCTCCCTCAAACAGATTAATTTCCCATCACTTACCCGCCCTGTCATAAGTGTGAGCACTGGCTCATTAAAACTCTTCAAACTCCCTCCCACGACTCCCCCACCCGTCTCCCTTCCTCTCTCATAAACGGACAGGGCTCCTTGCTGCTGCTGCTGCTGCTACGGATGTGGGGATATAGAAGGAGGAGAAAAAAAACGAGAGCCAGGGAGGATAAGGAGGTAATGCAGGTGAGCTGTCAAACAAGAGAAGATGGGGAGAAGAAAAAAAAAACAAGTGGATTGTCAGAGAATAAGCAGACAAAATGAGGAAGGAGCAGGGAGGATTTCTACAAATAGGATGGAGAATGAGCAGATGGGGGGAAAGGACAAACAGTCTGGAAAATGGAGGATAAGCGGTTGGGATGTTAAATAAGAAGGAAACAGAAATAGAAAGGATGGAGAGGAGGAATTAGGAGGGTTAAAGAGGAAAGCAAAAAATGAAAGACAAGGACGAACAGGGGAGAAGAAGAAGTGAGAAGAATGTAGAGGAAATGAGGAAGAAGAAGGTTAAGCAAGAAGACAAATAAATGATTTATATAGGGAGCAAAATGAGGCATTTAAAGTTGGCGATTAGTAAATGGGATGAACTGGGAGGTAAAGGAGAAGAGGCAAGGACATCATCAGAGAGAGGAAACAGGGAGGGAGGGAGGGAGGAGGAGAGCAGCGATATCTCCTTCTGCTCTCAGTAATTCCCAAATATGAAGTCCCTTGTTATCACTGTTTAGTTTTAATCTTCAGCCTAACAGTCTTTTTCATTATCAGGATAATGCCGGTTATTACCTCTTCATCGGCAGGAATATTATGATGGATGTGTTCCAATCAACCCCGGCATTAATACGATCAGTGTGGACATTAGCACAATCAGTCAGCACGCCGCTGATAATAACTCATGATTGTTGTGATTTAGTCCCAACGCCACGACAGCTGGAGCTGCGTTTAAGGACCATTAGTTACGGAGAGATGGAGCGAGGGAGGAGGGATATAGCAGGGGAGAGGAAGGGAAAAGCCCGGGAAGGAAGTGACGGAAGAAGGGAAGCAAGGAAGGAAGTGGAAAAGGTGGGGAGAAATGGGAGTGAAAGTGAGAATGAGAAAGTGGTGGTTACTGACAGTGAAAACAAATTATGGCTGCATTCGCAAGCGTGTTTGGATTCGATTTCTGGAGTGTTTACTGCTTTAATTTGGTTCATTGGAGCAGGTGAGAATAACAAGATTCAATCTCAGGCGGCAGCAACTAACTGCAGGTGACGGTTGTCTTTCAATAGAAAATGAAAAGAGGTGAACATGGTTAACAGAGTGCTCCGAAATCTCCCATAGCTGTTCGGCTGGGTTGACATCTGGTGACAGTGAAGTCTATAGCAAATGATTCACTTCATTTTTATGCTCATCGAACCATTTAGCGACCCCTTGTCCTCTTTATGCCCCGCATCTGCTATGTTTCTCTACTCATTTATTCATGTTTTTCCTTTAATTTGTCACCCATCTGTACATCTCACAGTCAGCATTTACTCATGCTTCAAAGGTCTAGTATAACAAAATGAATCAAGGACATAATAATGTGCACATTCAGCTACTTCTTTATGTGTTTTTCATTGATATGAGCTCTGGAACAAGGTGATTTATAGCAAAGAGTCCTTCAAGCTTTGCTTAAGTTAAAAGAACTTGGAACAAACCGCACCGAACTCGAACAAATCACAGCAGAAGTGCCCACTTTGATGCCCTATGGTAGATAAAACATGACAAGTGCTCTCTAGGGTGCTCTTCCAGTGGAGAAAACACGATGAAGTGCCATTTAGGGTGTATTTCCAGAAGAGAAAATGCAAAGAAGTGCCCTCTAGGGTGTCCTTCCTGTAGAGAAAATGAGATGAAGTGCCCTTAAGGGTGCCCTTCCAATGGAATAAGCGCAATGAAGTGCCCTCTAGGATGCCCATACAGTGAAGAAAACATGACGAAGTGCCCTCTAGGATGCCCTTCCTGTAGAGAAAACATGATGAAGTGCCATGTAGGTTGCATTTCCAGAAGAGAATATGCAAAGAAGTGCCCTCTGGTTTGCCCTTCCAGTGGAGAAAACATGATGAAGTGCCCTCTAGGGTGTATTTCCAGCGGAAAAAAACATGATGAAGTGCCATCTAGGGTGTTTTTCCAGAAAAGAAAATGCAAAGAAGTGCCCTCTAGGATGTCCTTCCAGTAGAGAAAACTTCATGAAGTGCCCTCTAGGGTGCCCTTCCATGAGAAAACGCAATGAAGTGCCCTCTAGGGTGTATTTCCAGTGGAAAAAAACATGATGAAGTGCCATCTAGGGTGTTTTTCCAGAAAATAAAACGCAATGAAGTGCCCTCTAGGGTTTGCTTCCAGTAGACAAAAAATTACGAAGTGTCCTCGAAAGTGTCCTTCCAATGTAGAAAACGTAATGAAGTGCCCTCTAGGGTGTCCTTCCAGTAGAGAAAACGTAATGAAGTGCCCTCTAGGGTGTCCTTCCAATAGAGAAAACGCAATGAAGTGCCCTCTAGGGTGCCCTTTCGCTGATGCCCCACCGCGTGCAGCGGGTGCCCTGTATATTTTTTCCACCCCTGTCCTTCAGGCAGCCTGAGTCCGCCACTGATCGCCTGTAATCTCCATCCTTGCAGGATGGCAGATTAGCAGAACTGCTCAATAAAGCTGAACTCTTTGTGACTCCTGTTTACAAGCCCTGGTTCACTTGTAATTGGGCAGTGGGAACATAAAGGGACCAATTGCAGAAATCCAACAAAGTGAACTTTTAAACTATGGTCTATAACAAAGAAAACAAACCTTTGGTGCAGCTGTGCCCCTTAGATAATCACTGCCAAATTGGTTAGCAAAAAAGATAGTGGACTTTGTTTTCCTGCCAAGCCAATCTATCACTGCCCTACATCTACACAGTGGAAGTGTGTGTGTGTGTGTGCGCAAGAACAAGAATGTGGCTCAGCAGGAACAAAGCCCAAAAGAAGTACACCCCAAACTTTTGCTGTCCCCTATAGCATTGCAGCACCCAGCTGTGAGATACGACGCCAAACACACTCCCATCGTACGCCTCTGCTGTAACGTGGGAGTGCGTTGCATGTGAGAAATGGGGCAGAACGAACAACAGGGTAGAAGCTATCTCACACAACTGGCATTAATATTATATTAGACCACATCACCAAAGGACCAGATCAGTGTTGCTCACACTCACACTCGCCAACGTCTATTACACAGTAAGTGGAGCACTCCTTATGAATATTACACACCTCTCTGTGTTAAAAGCTTTCTATCTGCGTGACATCGCTGGCAAGCTGCTCCACAGCTGTCAAACCGGTGTTGGAGAGTGAGGGAGAGGGTGAGGAGGTGCAGGGTGTAACCGTGAATCAATGTGTGTGTGTGTGTGTGTGTGAGAGAGATGGTGGAGGGATGGGGGGGGGGTTCTGGATGTATCTTGTCATCATCGCACAGCTGTGAGGGACCAGTATGACCAGAGGAGGAGTATCCTGCTGTGTGTGTGTGTGTGCAACAGAAACAGAGAAGCCATCTTACTGTAGCATGTTCATGAATATCTCACATGCTTTCAATTCAAAACACGTGTGTGATTATTAAGTCATTGGTCTGGCCCATATAGACGATGTTTGCAGATGTTTGCAGATGTGTGCAAAAAGCATGTCAAGTTGTATGCTGGGTAAGATTATAAATGAGAAAAGCAGTCATCCAGCTATGTGCATATATGAACTCTGTCTACCAGAAATTACGTTTACATACTACTGATTTATTTTCTCAATTAGGTTTTGAAAGGAAAAGGATAATGTTCCCTTTTTTTGTAGCATATGAAGTGTTGCATTCATTTTAGACATTTTTGGAAATACGCTAATCTGTCTCCTTGCTGATTGTACGTGTCCACATGATCCGTCCTGTCCACGCTTCCCATTCATTGTCTATGTAAGCAGCCGTGCAAAAAACACAGTCTCACAGCAGTTTGTGAAATAGTCATAAAATTGAATCTATTTGATTCCTATTACAAAGACACAAATTTCCCTATTTTGTGATGCTCAGCAAGACTTTCTACAATGTATTTTTGAATGTCCAGCAACACGTGACGCACATGTCAATTTCCGCTCCAGTCTTTTCAAAATTACTTTTAAAACTACTTAGTTAGGTTTAGGAAAAGATTGACTTGGTTGGGTTTAGGCAACAAAACTACTTAATTAGGTTTAGGCAACAAAACTACTTGGTTAGGTTTAGGCAACAAAAATACTTGGTTAGGTTTAGGCAACAAAACTACTTAATTAGGTTTAGGCAACAAAACTACTTGGTTAGGTTTAGGCAACAAAACTACTTGGTTAGGTTTAGGCAACAAAACTACTTAATTAGGTTTAGGCAACAAAACTACTTGGTTAGGTTTAGGCAACAAAAATACTTGGTTCGGTTGAGGCAACAAAACTACTTCGTTAGGTTTAGGAAAAGATTGCGGTTTAGGTTAAAATAACTGGGTGAAGTGCACAGGCGCAGTTTGCATTGGTTCAGGGGGCTCACTGAACCCCCTAGAAATGCATATTATATTTTTTATAATAACGCAGAACTAATAACTTATTGTAATGATGAATAATATCAACCTTGTTGTGTCTTTTTATTTACAGAATAAGAAGCCAACAAGATGAGAAGATAGATTTGTGGTCTCTTTATTTACTTATAATATCATCGGACGCTCTGTCCACACATTGTTAATTATGCACTTTCTGTTACACCGTGTAAACAAACCATCAGCTGTGTGCTCCAGATCAGACTAGAGACATAGCCACTTAAAAGATGGGTGAGTAGTACTTGCTGTCTTCCAACATTTGTGTGTTTCTTAAACAGAAAGCACAGGTTTTATATTGCGATATTTACTGAAAATGACATAGGCTACAATAGCCTACAGCCAACGGTTGCCTATGTAAATTTCAGAATTCAGAAATTCAGAAATTTCAGCGACGTCCTGGTGATCTCCATCCAACCAGCTGCCACCTTATTTAGGTGTTTGTAGTGAAACGTGGAGATATAGTATAGATAACTATATGTAATATATGGCAAATTTGTTAATTAACATTTTGTTTCTAATTATATTGATAACGTACAGTATTAAATTATTTTCTTTCATAACGTATTAGTAGTATATAAACGTAATTTTGAGACAAGGTTTTGCCCCCAGCTCTGGCTGTAACCCCAACCACGTACCTTTTAACCTTAAAAATCAGCTTTTCACTAATGAGACCTCGAGCAGAGTCCTCATAGGTGACTACTCGCCCAAGTTTTCTATTCTTGCAGGGTCTAGATGTCCCCACATGCCTGTGAAAAGCACTTTTTCTTCACACACATTTGCTCTCTCTCTGCTCCTCACCTCTCCTTGGCACCTCTCCTCTGAGGCCTCTGAAGGCAGCTGGCTGTGAGAGCAGGTCTCTGCTCTATTAAAACCAGACCTCATCTCATCTGCCATCTATTCCACTGTAAATACACTCTGTATGTTCACACTGTGCTCTGCTCTCCTTGAGTGCCTCGACCTGCCGTCCTCTCTGCTCTGGCAGCGAGGCATATATTAGGTTCTTCAAGGCTGAGTATCCTTGAACCATTATAAAGTGCCTTTTTAGTGCTTCCCGCGCATATATCCAGCAGCTCAGTTCACTCAATGAAAATGTGACCGTAAAGGACGTGTCGCTCTTTATTAACACAAAGGGTACTCTTTAAAGACACAAAATGTTTTAATTTACTGTTAACTTGACTCTCACGACTAAATAATCAAATAATATGAATTGTAAAATTACAATTAGCTTCATGATTCTTCTTCCAGTGCTTTTAGACAAAAATGGCCTTCAGAATAATAGATGTCTTATTTGGCTTTTCATAGATCTTTAAACTCCATTAGCCTTTGTAGTGTTAAAATCATATTTCATTACCAGATTACTGTCTTTCAGTACAATTCCACTATGATGTTCGCACCAACGTTGAGTTAATTTTATGTTACGCCCCATAAATCTGTTAAACAGTACAGTATTTATACCCCAACATAAGGAGGCGTCATTTTTAGGGCTGCAACTAACGAATATTTTCATTGACAATTAATCTGTTGTTAGGTCTATAAAATCAATCAATGTTGGTTGTGTTCGCAATTAAAACTACTTGAAAGATTGTGGTTAAAACAAATACAATAAATAGGAAAAAGAAAATCATGATCAGTAGTCTCATTGTTGATTAATCTGTTGATTATTTTCTCAATAAATCAATTAGTTGTTTGGTCTGAAAAATGTCGATCAGTGTTTCCCAAAGTCCAAGATGACGTCCTCAAATGTCTTTTTTTGTCCACAACTCAAAGATATTCACTTTACTGTCATAGAGGAGTAAAGAAACCAGAAAATATTCACATTAAAGAAGCTGGAATCAGAGAAATTTAGATTTTTTTTAATTAAAAAAATAATCAAACTGATTAATCGATTATCAAAATAGTTGGCGATTGATTTAATAGTTGATATCTAATCGATTAATCGTTGCAGCTCTAGTCATTTTCATTGCAGGACTATATAAAGAGGTCACGCTGTGCATTAAGAGGAATTCTGCAGTATATTGGTCAGATGAAACATTTTCTGCATAAGTGAAAATACGCAGGGATTTAAAGGCTGAGTCATCTTCAAAGCAAGTAAAAGTCTGGTCTCGGAGAAACACACAAGATGCGCTGCATGCTTTTCATCACAGCTGGTGTTCGCGATGTGCTGTTGGAGGTATCAACATGGATCGGCTTCAAAGTATATACGGGATAAATGTTTCAGTTCAAGAGACCATTTTTAAAAAATCCAGGATTTGTTTAGAAAATTATTCAAATTTTCCTTTCCCAATGGCCACTGGGGTTGTAGCCAGGATTTTTAGAAATTCTGATGTCATGAGTCTCAGAAACTCCAACTCCTCCGTCTCCTCAGAAAATGATGAGTTCCATATTGCCAGGGGTAAAATTATAAGTTAATTATGAGTCTATAAAATATCCACCCTGAGTACATTTTAGCCATGCTGGCAGCGTGGCTCTATAGGGACAATCTTGGAACCCATCGGCTATCAGCTATATTTCTGGGGATCCTGTGTAGCCAGCAGATATCCGGGCCAAGACTTCCTCTTTGTTTACATTGTTTACAGTCCGATTAACAACTTGAGACTGGAGTTGGAGGGTAGGTAGTTTACAAGCTAATTTTAAACAAATTAAAAGCTAAATCATGGTCAGATGATAGCCGGTGGGTTCCAAGATTGCATTTTGACCGATGCGTTCCGCCTCTTTTGCTCTCCACGCAGACTGTTTACCTGCATTCAACCAACACTTGCTTGAACGTGATTGGTCAATACTGCTCGGACTACAAACAGAAACCAGAATGCTCCCGCTCCAAAATCTTGTCACGTCGACAGATTCTCTAAAGTGAATGCAGAATCTGGTTATAGAGATTAGTCTATAGGGATGACTACGTCGCTCTGTTCTTCCATGACTTTGGTCCAGACTGAAATATCTCAACATCTATTGGATGGATTGCCAAGGAAAGTTTGTGCAGACATTCATGTCCCCCTCAGGATGAATTGTAATTGCTTTGGTGATCCCCTGACATTTCATCTAGTGCCATTATGAGGTCAAAATTTCAACTTCTCTAATATTTTGGTTTATGTCCAAATACCTGCAAAACTAATGACATTCCTATTATTTTCAGCTGTACTTTGAATTTAGTGTTAATTAGCAAATGTTAGGAACATGCGAGCATGGGAAATAATATACCTGCTCAGGCTGGTCTCAAACACTGTTCGTAGCTATACCTACGAAAAGTAATGCACTGTAATTTGTGATATGTTATTGTGAACCAGGAAATATAAAGGGCGGTGAACATGGGAGAGGAGGTTGGGCTGGATGGGTTGGTCAACAAAACAGCAGACTTTTGCCCAGGAGACCGGTGTCCGTGTCCCGTGTGAAACCAGAAGTCAACGTTGATTTATTTGTCATGTAAATAACAGCCATTTCTGGAGTTGTTTTAAGCCAAACCAGGATCTTTTCCCAAGCCTAACTAAGTTATTTTGTTGCCTAAACCTAAGAAAGTTGTTTCCTGTGAAGATTGAAGTTTATTTTGAAAAGACTGTATGCATGTAACGATCGTAGGAAAACAAACAAAAAAGGAGTAATAACTTTTTCGTAAGTTATCATACGAACCGTTGTACGACAATACGTTGACCTGCTAAACATAGGCATGTTAGCATTTTCATTATAATCAATGAATGTTCTCAATGGTAGCTACTGTATGACCCCAACGATGAGAGAGAGAGAGAACCTGCAGCAATTAAAGTTATACTACGTTATGTAATAAGTGTTCTTACATATTTTAATTTAGAAAAACATCACGCAGACATGTCACATTTCGGTTTTTAGTAGTCATAAAAAAACAGCGAGAGCCACAAGCAGCTTTTCCAAACATCTGTTAAGTGTTACTCACTAATAAGAGGTTCCCAGCGGTTGGAAGGACTCATTTTACAAACAGGTGTTCACAGGAGGGAGAGGGGCTGAATATTTATTTAAGAACATTATGTCAGTTTTGCCAAATGAAAAGAAAAGCCTCTATTTAAAAAACGAACAAAAGTGGAACCTCGCAAGTATTGGCACACGGTGTGATTAACATTTCAAAAGGGCGCATTCAGTAGAAATGTCATACTGCGAGAACAGTACTACTGCTGTGTCCTTGAACAGTGAAACAGGTAAACATCCCGTCTGATTTTTAATAAAGTCATTCACACAAATCCATTTTAAATGAAACATGATTAATATACATTTTCACTTAATTCAAAAGATGGTATCAGACATTAGCTTCTCTTTAATCTTCTCTATCAGCTGAACAAATTACAACCCCGTATTGAATTAAAGGGGCGAGTGCATCAGAGAGGTTGGGACTAATCTTATTTTACTAGGGGACATAAATCCCAGAAGTCTCCGGCCATTCCTGGACTCATTCCCTCCAGTTTTAAAGGTTAAGAGCCCCCTATAAATAAGCAGGACACCACATTAAGTTTCTGATCAAGATGAGGATACATGAGACCCGTGAGCGCTGTTGGAACGTGTCATGTTGCATAAATTCCCCGACTTAATTGACAGCGATTACTCCCTAATTAGTCTGCGGAGACAAAAGGGGCGTGATGAGAGTGAACCATTTCTGTCAGTTTTAACACAGCGGTGCCGTCGTGCTGCTCCGAGGTGCAACCTACTTGTGTCAGAGAGTGAGCCATTTGTTTTTGGTGAGAATGCATGGAAACAACACAGAACAGGTAATCATTACACATTTTTGCTCTTCATAAAGACCACATGTGTAGATATTTTACGTGATTATTGCTTTCTTTCAGCTAAGCAAAGGTTTCTCTTTGTGGAAAAGTGAAACAATCACAGAGGAAATTGGTGCTACAGCGTGTTGCAGAGGTTGGACCAAGTCATTCTATTTCAAGTCAGAAGTAAGTCTCATGTCTTTGCACTGAAGTCCCAGGTCAAGACAGGCAAGTCCCAAGTTAAGTCCCAAGTCAAGACAGACAAGAACCGGTTATTCCTCGTCACATGACATGCTGCATCGCTCCAAAAGTTGAACTATTTTTTACTATTATCTTGGAGTGCTTTTGATCATGCCTGCCGCACATCTACATTGACAACAATGGATTTGAGTGAGCAAAAGACGCGGCATACAGTATGTATGACAGCTCTGTCAATGCCTTCCAAAGCTTTAATAAATGGCTTTTAAAAAAAATATTTTTATGAATTTTTTCTGATCTAAAATTGCTAAAGGTCGAAAAAGCTAAAATAACATTGTTAAACCTGAAATAACAGATTTTTGGTCCACTTGGGGGCAGCGGAAATTAGATATGAACACAACACTGACATATTACCACTTTTTAAAGGTGCAGTATACTGAGAATATTTTTGGCAACATTGGGTAAAAATTCCATAATAACCTTTCAGCATATTGTAATTCAAGTGTTCTGAGAGATAACTAGACTTCTGCACCTCATCATGGCTCTGTTTTCAGGCTTTAGAAAATCTAGCCCGTGACGGGAGACTTTGACCAATCACAGGTCATTTCAGAGAGAGAGTGTTCCTATTGGTTGTGCTCAACTTTCTCATTTTACAGCTAAACAGTACACTACAAGATGCTTCTGAAAACATTTGAGGTGGGAAATAGGCATCACAGTAACAGAATATTGATTCATATTTGATCAGCGCTGCCTAGTTTGATCAGAGTTTGGGAGTGATTGACAGCTGCTCAGAGACGGCAGGCTCCAGCTCGGCTCTGATTGGTTGTTTTCCTCCGGCCTGTGAAATCCTGCAGATGCCATTAGGAGCACCGGAGGACACAAAGGCACATGATTTTTCTTTTCAGATTACCTGTCTCATACACTACTGTCAGGATATAGTGACCGTTTTATAAAAATAACTTTTGTTTAATCATATTTGCTCCATTTCTACCCACTGCAGCTCTAAGTTCACACTCTATGGTGAACACAGTTGCTTATTCACACATCCGGAAGATAAGGAGCAACATTAGCATTCATTTGGAGTCGTGTTTCTGGCAGCTGGTTCTGAGCACACCGACTGCTGGAAACAGCTGCACGCTGCCTCTGAAAAACTTGACACTTGAGAGAGCGTTGTGCCTTTTCCTCCATCACATTAGTCTTTAATTCTTTTGGGCTGCAACTCCCCTAAATGTTGCTTTGAGCACAGTGCCGTCGGTTCAGATTTAAACTTTGAAAACATACAGTGTATGACGGATTAACTGAGTTCTAATTTGCATCTCTGTTTTGTTATTGAAATTAATTTGCAGACAGACTCGTAAATGGAGACACACACACTCTCTCTGTATCTCAATAACACACACACTTTTGTTTCCACTCTGCTACATTTTCTCCATCTCCCTGGTGGCGCTATCAGAGGGGTGAATCTCTGTCTGTTCCCTGCAGCGCTACATGAGCTCAATCGCCTTGCCCGCATCGCCTGTAACATGCAACACACACTGAAGCCTTTATGCTCACTCTGTTAGACAGTTAGCCTCACACAGGCAGAAAATCTATAGGAAGAAGTGAGGGAGAGAAAAAAACAAGAACGCCCTTAAACGCACTGTAGGCCATTTGCTTCGCACACACACACCTACACAGATACACTCAAAGGGATGATGATTATTATTACCCCTCTCCTTGTGGAGGTTTGGGATGACCTTCTTTGTCCGTCCCCCAGTGTGCTGCTGCTGCTGCTGCTGGGGCTGCTGGGTTGAACTAGCCAGAGGGCACACAGGGCCCGTTGAGGCCCCGTGATGGATGGACCACGCTTATTTATGGAGGAAAAACTCTGCCGTGTGGTGCGTCTGGTTTGTTGTGTGTCCAGTGTGTGTGTGTGAGATAAGACGCAGGTAAAAAAGAGAGTGTGTGAGGTGACGGGGGGAGGTAGTCAGGCAGTGATTTTGAAGTGACCTCACTTCTGGGCAGGATAAGGCCAAAGTGTGAGTGTGTATATGTATATATATATGTGTGTGTGTGTGAGGGAGCATAGCTGACAGGGTTTTAAAGGCCAGAGGATAGTCTAACCTTGGCAGAGAATGGCTTGGACTCCAGCCAGCCTCATCTTCACCTTAATCCCCGAGCCTCGTATATCCTTCACCAGACCCTGCAGAGACGATGGCATATTTCACTTTACGACCTGATCATATTTCTGATAAATCTGCACCATTACACCCCAAAAGAGCTCACTGAATATCGCTCCGGTGACTACTCAGAGCCGGTGGGTGAGCAGCACTGCCCCCCTGCACCTGTTGATGGCACTATTGAGCTTCTCTATCCTGCCCCGCTATCTCCAGTCATCAACAGTCAGATAAAGGCAGTAACAACCAGTGTGCAGCCCCCTCATACCGGGTTCCTCTGCATCCCCTCCTGCCTCCACCCACCCTCCCCCCGGAGCTCTGATGGATGTGCTTGCCTGCAAAACTACTTATGAAACACTTAACAATAATAATGTTGTTATTTCTCATTCACTATTCTGCAGAGCTTTTTAGTCACTCCAGCTGAAGCAGAAGGTAAATGACAAAAACCCACACTTGTCACAGAATGTCATATAACTAATATAAATGGTGAAAACATGCAAAACAATAACTGTATGTATTCTAATGGCAGCTGTGGGTGCTGTTGATGCAATGTAAACATTGGCACTGTTGAATGATCACATATGGAGAGTAAAACTGAAGAAAAGGAGGCATAAACACAGAAAAAAGGCAAGCTACAGCTGAGGGGCAAATTACAGAATGTAATGTAATTTGTCTTTTTATCTCTGCCAGGCGTAGCCTGCGGAGATTATGTGTGTGTGTGTGTGTGTGTGTGTGTGTGCAGGTATATGCATCTGTCTGTCTGTCCACAGCTAATCTTGCATACTAGTGGACCCATCAGCCTCATATTTTTTGTGCTCATTTATGACTGTATGCTCAAGGACCTCTCGTGGTTGCAGTGATTCACACTTTTTTGAAAAGCACATTTTATTGACTGTTTTAAAACATTCATTGATTGCTGACTCCTCCCTACTCTTAACCGGCCGGTAGGGGCCGCAAGTCCTCAACAACTGCTTCAATTTGGACTCTTGTTTCCACTAGGGATTAGAAATGATTCCTTTCTTGATTTACACCCCTAAGTAAGACAACTGCATGTATGTATAACTATCGCTTAGTAAATAAATGGAGCAACGGGGTGTGTCTTCTTGTGTTGGTAGGATGAGAGCTAGTTAGCTGTTAGCAGCCGGTGAGCAGCAGCGTAGCATTTTTGTGACTGGCTCCGCTGCAATTTTTTCTTAAGCCCTCACCCCCAAAATTAAGGGCACGCTCATGCACGCACACACAATCACTCCACACACAGTTGCAAAGCATACAATTGCAATGTCACCATGCAACTCCCATTCTGTAGACCAGAACCACGGACAGCAGCCAAAGTGCCAAATTTATTTAGCCTGCCCTGGACTTATCGTTGAATAGCTACCCAGAAGACTCTGTGAAGCAGTTGATGCACAAGAGGGCCCAGCTATGTGGTATGCGACGCACCGGGGATTCTGTTAACTATAATGTAAACACACGTAAACAGTAAACGCTTCGAGAAAGTGCGCCGGGAGTGTGATGACGTAGTTTAAAGAGTGAAGGAGACAAACCAGGCAGAAGGGGAGGTGGATGGGTCCAACAAACAGAAGGCTTTCATCCAGGAAACCAATGTTTGTGTCCCGTGCATCATGTTACAATCAGCTGTTTGTTTTTGTCCCCTGTTCACAACGTTCAGTGTCATTTTCACTGTATAAACGTAGTAATTTAAAGCCCATCCATAGTTCTTTCCTAAACCTAACTATAGTGGTTTTACCTAAGGTGACGCCAAAGGGTGTGACAAATCGTCAGTGAGCTATGTGACGAGTTGGGATGAGAACATGTTGGTGAGACATGCGAGTGAAAAACACATCTGATACGCATGCGGTCTAGAAGGGGGGAAATTGTGGTTTGTGTTCATTCAATCAAACATTACCGCAGTGGTTGTTGCAGACACGCCGGGTAGAGATCTGGGCTCTACTTTTCCAGTTTTCCCCCTTTGATTCATCCAAAATGGGCCAAATCCATACATCTACTTTGTATTTATCCTCTATCTAGGCTTCTTTTACATTAATCAGCATGTTCATTATTAAACATGAATAATTTTCTGGGTTAACATGAAGAAAAATTTTGCTTTACCTCACCAGTACAAAGTGTATGTGTTCCCATCGTAGCCATCTGGGTGTTTTGATCCCAACTCCACCAAATGAGCTTATCTTATTATTCAAAATTATGCTGCGTTAGTGAGTATCAGAAGAATGTTTTGTCTGGTGCAATTATATAGATCCGCCCTGGCAGTGGGCGCGTATGCATTATTAATATCTCCATATTACAGTGTTGTGTTGGGGTAACCAGCAAAGTTCTGCTGCACAGAGGAAATCAAATCTGACAAATATCTTGTTTGTCACTGAGGCGAGCTCTCAACTCTGACTAATAAAAGATGGAGGCAGAGCCGGAGAGGCAGCCTTTCTTTCCAAACAGGCAATTTTCCTCTTGCCTTAACCCTTACCCTGACCCTGCGTCTAACCTCCACCCTGTCCAATACCACGGACAAAGAGCACATATTTCATGTGTTCAATCATTGTCGCTGACGTTATGGCCATTGGCTGTGCTGTCAGGCGTGACTACAGCATATACTGGCTAACCCTCGGGTCCCTGCAAACACAGCGACGGCTGCTCCTCAGCCTCCCACGGTGATGGCTGCCTGGGAAATAGAAGTACAGCCTCCCTGTGATCATTCCAGGAGCCATCCTGCCTAACAGCTCTGGGCTTTATGGCTGCGCTGCTTCTGATGATTCACACTCTGTCGTATAGTGCAAGCACAGCTACACGGACAGACAGATTCATGGGTGTGCACACACACACACACACACACAAACACGCGCGCACACCTATTCACTGCACACGCACACCAGCCAGGCTCATACACAGATACGTTGGCAAACAAGGCACATTCCTGCACACACAGGGAAACACACACAAGACACAAGCACGCACACCGCTACCTGGCACATACTGTTCACTGTTACATCAAAACAAAACACATTCCTGCAAAAACACACATATTTGTACTTCTATATTTGTGAGAACGCTGCATATCCGAACCCTGGGTTAAAGGACGATTTCAGTTTATTACAACTTGGGTCTTGTTTTTGTAGTTATGTACCCGATTTGACTGTTTTCAGGCCATTAAATAGGCGTTATCTGTCGATGTAAGCACCGTAGATGTGGGTCATTAGGGGCCTACTACGCCCAATATTATGTTTTTATCATCTATTCACATGGTAGATCACTGAAAGAAGGTATGAAAGCACCTGCTTCGACTGTTATCAGGCCATTAAATAGGCATTATCGGTCGCTGTAAGGCCATAGATGTGTGTCATTAGGGGCCTACTACGCCTTACATTGTCAAAGGGAAAAGGAAACTTAAAAGCAACACGTTCTACTGCATGAAACGTTACGTTTTGAACACAAATAAAAGGGCTTCTTTAGGTTTAGGCAACAAAAACAATCGATAGGTTTAGGGAAAAACATTGTGTTTTGGCTTAAAATAACTATGTTTCTAAAGTGAAAGTGAAACTTAAGGCTTGTGAACATAAAGACAACTACACGTTGTTGGTTTCACACGGTCTCCTGGGTAAAAACCCTGTGTTTTGTTTCCCATCCATCGCCCCCGACCTCCAGCCCATATGGCGTTTCACACTATCTACACTACAGCGCCTGACTTCCACCTCTGGTCCTGTCATAATTACTACATTGTGGTCATTGTTGTATTCTTTTAAACCTTGTTTCAGTGATCTACCATGTAAATAGATGATAAAACATACTAGTGGGTGTAGTAGGTCCCTACTGACCCACATCTATGGTGCTTATCGCGGCTGATAACGCCTGTTTAATAACCTGACAATAGTCTAATCAGCTGCCATATCAGTAATAATAATGTATCGAGCCTGGGAGTACAAACAAACCTCCAGGTTAGGTCAAAACAAAATGAATGCAAATTATTACCCAAACTGTCCATTATAAACCTACAGATAAAATTAACGACTGACTTCCTGCCTTAAATTTGACTGTCCTTACCATAGTTAAGCACACACACAGTTTTCCTGTGCAGTGACGGGTTGCTGCACACATTTTGTGTAAACTCACTTTTGGTTTTACCTCTAAATAAAACTGTTGGTTTGTTTACAGCCTATCTGATTGTCTGTCCACTTGTGTGTCTTGCCCTGTCGCACTTCATTGTTGCAATGTCTCCGTTTCCCCAATCTCTGATATTATTTTGGTGAGTGTAATGTAATCATAGCCGATAGAAATGATGGACGCAGCTATGAAAATGACACCCGAGTTGTAATAAACCAGAGTTATCTTTCAATAAATCAGAGATTAACCTTATTCTTGATTGTGTATTAGGACAGAGCGTGAAGCAAGGACACCATTAGATGGGAATTTGCCATAAATTGACACAAATAGTTGAAAATGTTTCTGCGAAAATGTGCACTTCTCCCAGGCTTTTTTGAATCTACTTCATACAAATAGAGAGAGAGGGCAAGGTAGAGAGGCTGGAGGGAAATAACAGGACGGACCAGCTGTCAAATTTGCATGAATGATGCGAGGCGAAAATGTGCTTTTGCTTAAAAGTAATACCTCTCAAACAGCCCATTCACAATGTGAGAACCGTCCAAAATGTCCTCACTTCCCAAAAAATGTCTAAAATAGGTCCTCGCAAAGATAGAGGTACAACAGCGCACACACCTCTGCACCACTCAAAACGTAAACAACACACACACCTGCCATTACACTCTCCTCCCACGCACACTCGCACACCTGTACAATACGTACACAGTCAGATTCAACAACAGACACACAAACAAGCCTCACATCTGCATACCGGTGTGTAAGTGCACACACACACACACACACACACACTGGCCTCTTTCACAGTCAGAGCTGGATAATCCCTCTGTCCCTTCTTCTGCACAGATAACAATGTCCCACCACCAGTCCAACACCGTATTTTAGTTGCCTAGGTAACCTCACGGCGACTTTAAGACCCCATTAAAATCAGTCAGGATGGAATAAAAAAACCCAGATCTAACAAAATCCCTCTTAACCTATACCAATCCTCCCCCTCTCTCCCTCCCTCTCCCCAGACTGCTATTCAAATCCACCTGTACCTCTTCACCTTCATCATCCGGCACATTTTTCTCTCCATCTCCTCTGCACCGACAGACCGTTTTAACTTCTCCCCTCGTTTCTTTGCCACCCTAATCCCTCGGCTTTGCCCCCTTTTCTCCCCGGTCCGGTCCCGTTGCTCCCTCCGCTCACACTCTCTCTGATACAGTCCCCCTTATACCTCGCGGCTATCTCTCTGCTAGCTTTTCATCCCCTCCTTTCCCCTTCATCTCTGCTCTTCCATATACTCAGAGATGGTGAGGAAGGACCTTCCCCGTCTATCAACCCCAGCTATGACATTTTATCCCTCTCATCCTCTTCTCCATCCCTCTGCATCCCCATCCCTCTCTCTCTCTCTTTCTCTGTGCAGCCCCCATTGGCCATTTCCCTTTGAATGCAGATGTGAGCCACTGCATAAATATATTTCCACTGAAGCTCCCCTGATTGAAGTCCAGCCATGACCAGTGCATCACTTATCCCTTGCATCCCTTATCTCATCCTCGCGGCTGTAAATGAACAGTATCCTTCACTTCTGCGTCTCGCTGTGGATGCGAATGAATGATGCATCGTGATCTGCAACATCAAAGTTGCGTTGTTTTATTCATACATCTGTATTATCCGGCTGCCCTTGGCGTGTGTCAGTGGAGAGTGCAGCAGTGTCTGAGAGTGGGGCTGCCCTGGCCACTGTCACACTGATGCATGGCGACAAATTACAACGATAAAAGCCTGACGCTGCTACTGTTTTCCAGCCACTCGAATGCACTTAATGCAGAGTGGGAGGGAGGGAGGAAGAGAGAGTGTGTGATGCATCGCAGGCCCACATGTGTTTGTTATTTTGAGTTAGGAACTGTTCAGTTGTCGCCGTCCCTTCGGGAGGCCACTAAGAGGTAAATTGAATGTATCTACAACTGTCAAAGTGTAGGTGCAGTGTGTGTGTGTGTCTGCTGGGATAATAGGATGGCTGCTTGAGTGAACTTTCCCTATCACTCCGCGTGTTGCTGCCGACAATGTCAGTGAACAGCGTTTTGTCAGATGTTGCGGCTTTGAGCGATGTGTAATTCTCAGCGCAATGACAGCAAAGACTGAGATGACTTTGAAGAGACGACGGAGAGAGGGGAGCGAAGACGGAAGGGGAAAACGGAGTCACAGAGTTGTAAGAAGGGAAGGGGAGAGACGACAGGAAAGGAGGAGAGGCAGAGAGGGATTCACGTAGGAAAAGATGGAGGGTTGGTGAGAAGACGGAGAGGGAGATAAATCAGGAAAAAAGCAAAGTAAGCAGAAGAAAGACACGGACATATAAAGAAAGAATGAGAACTTATTATTTGAAGGGGAGGGGGAAGGTTACCCTCAATGAGGCCATTTTCACCCTGGAGGGGCCTCAGCTTGATAGAGTTCAATACAAATGTCATTTCAGGAGCTATTATGGCTACAATAGCCACTTTCTGATGGGAAAACCTTTGAAATCATTGCAGAACCCTCATGATTTGGAAGATACAATTGAGTCGTGCAACAAGTCCTCCAACCTGAAGGGTGCGACACGGTGTTCATGACCGTTATGAAAATGATTTATATTGGTTATGTTTGCATTTAAAATTACTTAAAAGATTGTCACTGAAACAAATAAAATAAATAGGAAAAAGAAAATCATGATCAGTAGTCTCATTGTTGATTAATCTGTTGATTATTTTCTCAATAAATCGATTAGTTGTTCGGTCTGAAAAATGTTGATCAGTGTTTCCCAAAGCCCAAGATGACGTCCTTAAATGTCTTGTTTTGACCACAACTCAAAGATATCCAGTTTACTGTCATAGAGGAGGAAAGAAACCAGAAAATATTCACATTTAAGAAGCTGGAATCACAGATTTTTACATTTTTTTCTTTAAAAATTACTCAAACCGATTAAGCAATTATCAAAAATATTTGGCGATTATTTAATAGTTGACAACTAATCGATTAATCGTTGCAGCGCAGGTCTCCAGTGGCAAAACCAGATGCTTTATATGTCCAACATTCACACAGACCTCCTTTGCCAAGAGGTATTGCAGCTCGGTCTCATTCCCAGGTCGTCAAATACCGACGCTTTGTCCCGGCCCTCAGCGTCTGATCTACGACGCACAAGGCACCTGTATGAGACTCACCGGGCTTTCAAGTAACTCCAATGTAAACCCATCCGCAGAAATATCAGACACGCAGGGTAGCACCTGGAGAAAGAGCAACAAAGTCCGCGTACCAAAATCATCATATTTTCCTAAACATAACCAAGAAGTTTTGTTTGAATTCACATCATTAACCATGTGTTTAAAACTGTGACCGAAGTGGAGCGTCACACAAATGCCAAATGTAAAGACACAACAGTGGTATTGTCACTCTTGGAAAGAAATCAAATAAGAGTATTTCCCAAAATGTTGAATGTTGTTGAAGTCGGTAGGTTTTTTTGACTAAATGACCAATGCTGCAGTTTTTCTGCTGAGGACAGTTTGAAGAATATTTGTTTTCGTTCTTATTTTTCCTCTCTGAACATCGCCTGTATAGATGGAGGCATTTTCCCACAAAGATTGCCTATAATTGTTCTGGAAGGATACATGAGGGTCTGAAGAGTGTGTGTGTGTGTGTGTGTGTGTGTGTGAGAGAGAGAGGGTAATCCTGGGTGTTTTTATGTTTGTAAAGTGTGTGTATATTCATGAATGTGTTTTGTATGGGCTTGTGTGTGTGTACACTTTCTGCCTTATAGCACAGCCTCGACCGTTCAATTGATTTTTTTCTGGCAGTCTGTTGGGATCTCATTCGAGTTTCCAAATCGTTTAATTTCGCTGAAATTACAGCCAGATCCCCGAGACAACAGTCTGAGAGAAAATAATCCTCAGACCAAAAACCGGGGTCTTTCTCTATAAACACAACTTGAAAACAAACACTGGAGTTCACATTTTCCTGGTGAACGACTATAGCAGTTACGTCCTTAGCTGCACGGCCCAGACCACTTAATGACTCCTTCCATGGCTAACTTGATATTGAACCTAATGGTGTAGTAGCTAATTGGCTTACTGTATGTAGTGGTGTTTCATCTGGGGAATGTTAAAGACAGTGTGTGTGTGTGTGAGTGTGTCTGCGTCTGTGTGTGTGTGTGGTTTAGCTCTACAGCAGTGGAGCCATTAATGGTCCAGGGTTTTTTTTTTTACTCGTTGGATGTACGATGGGTCTGTGTGGCAGACAGGTGCAGAATACCAATGAGGAGAGCAGTTTCCATAGGAATGGAGTTATCAGTCCGCCATACTGCAACCTCACAAATCAACCTCTATCTCTATGCAATTTCAGTTTAATGAGCTCAATTGGAATGAAAGTTCAGAAACAATATTGCCAAAGCAATTATGGTTAGCGTATCATTTAGATCGTAATGAGACACGCTAACAGAGTAGGGTTGTGTTTGGAGCATTTTCCAGGAGCATATTACCGAGGAACATTTGGGGAATGTGGACAGGTTGTTGCACATTTGAGATATTCATGTTATGTTAGGGTTTGAAAATTGAACGAACTAACTTGAATCAATTACTAAGGAAGTTAATTTGTATAGTGCTTTATATAAGACAAAGAAATGCTTTAGAAACAAACACAATGGAGATATTTTTCAATTACAGTCATATAAAATGAAATGAAATAAAGTTTGACAACACAATAATAGAAAAGTAATACACTTTCGGTGCAATAATAAATTAACCCAAATGTAATAAAGGAAATAAAAGTGCAGCGGAGAAAATTAATCAATTAAATGCACAGGAAAATAAAAGAGCTTTTAATTTCGATTTGAAAGTGGCTATGTTAGATAAGAGTATAACTGGCAATGCTTTTTAGAATAAGGTTGTAACAACATAAAGATGGAGGATGTAATTATAGTGGGGTTGTATAAGGCTATGTTATCGTACACAACTATTCTGGTTTACTTTATTTGTGTTTTTGTTTTGCATAAACGTAACCACATTTGCATTGAATGATTATATTTGAAATATGGTGATTATACAGTATATTTAAAGGGATAGTTTGGGTGTTTTGAAGTGGGGTTGTATGAGATACTTATCCATAGTCAGTGTATTACTTAAAGTAGATGACGGTTGATGTGCCTTCAGCATCGAGAAACAGACGGGAGCACCGGCACCGGAGCAAAGCAATTCAGTGCTGTGGATGGGGACGGCAGAAAAATGTATTTTAGCCACCTAAAAGAAAGGCCCACCTAAAAAAATTGATATCCGTTAAAGTGTACACTATATTTAGGATATTTTCCTACAGCAAACTGAATTGAAAGTGAAACGTACGTATCTATATTAATTTTGCTATCTGAGCCTGCTGGCTTTGGAGAGAGAATAGATAAGTTTCACTTTCAATTCAGATCCCCGTCAGAAAGGAGAAGGAAAGAGCTGTCTGACGGCAAGATAAAGCGTGAAAATATTCTACATACTGTATAGCGTACACTCCCTGTCCAGAGCACTGTATTGCTTTGCTCCGTGTCCTGTCGGTTTCTCGATGCTGGGGGGCGTGCCGGCCGTCATCTACTGTAGGTAATACATCGACTATGGATAAGTACCTCATACAACCCCACTTCAAAACACCCAAACTATCCCTTTAAGTGTTTCACAAGTGTTTGTGTGTAAATAATATAATATTTACTTGACACTGTCTTCACTCCACAAACATTTTTACATTTTTCCTGAAACTCGTTGTCATATCATTGTTGATATTTAAAGGTACAGTGTAGGATTTTATGTGGTTGCAGATTGCAACCAACTGAGTACCCCTCCGCTGACTCCTCCCTTTCCAAGACTGCGGTAACGTGAGCCACCAAGTACAAAACCGTGGTTAAACCGCCGTTCGCCTTGCTCAGAGGACATCCTTACCATAATAACACTACTTCAGGGGCAATGGAAGTCAGACAGCGGCTGGCGGTATCACGGTTTAGCACTATGCAGCTCATGTTACTGCAGTTTCATAAGAAGAACTACAGTACGGTGGCCTTCAGGTAACGTAAAAACGTGAAAGTCTCTCTAGAGTCAGTGTTTGGTTTGTCCGTTCTGTGCAACATGTTGGACTCTGAAGAGGACCTGCTCCCTATGTAGATATGAAGGGCTCATTCTAAGCCAACAAAAACACAACGATTCTTAGTTTCAGGTGATTTTACACTAATAAAAAACATAGTTCTGAATATTATATTCAATTTCTGCTAATAGATCCCTGAAATATCACACACTGTTTTGATATTGATGAAATAATCATGGTTCCAGAGCTTTCAACCATATCAAATTCTTTCATCAACAATGCCACTGGTTGATCAATTGTCATTGTTATCATTCCACAGATAAACAACACAATTCCCTGATGAAGACTACTATTTCCAAGAAGCGAATCCAACTGTTCATTATTTGTATCAAGGGTTTTTTAAAATGTTTTGATTTTGTGCCACATACAAATAAACTTGACTTGACAAAGAAGTGACAATACCTGAAAGAACAAGTGAACTAATGATGAGGAGAATAATCACAATTTCCATTCCCCTCTCTCCCTTTGTGTCCTGTTAAAACCCCACGCTGCACATGCACTGACAGCTGCATCACTGACTCACAGACACAAAACAAACACCCACTTAAAAGCTATATACGCCGTACACATGGGGCTGCTCTCAAAGCACATTTTACTTTTGTTGGCCAGGTGTGAGACAGCTCATGTAGAGAGATGCGGCGCCTTCTGGGAGCAAACGAAACCCCCAACATGGAGACTTTATTAAAGACTCGACAGGTGACAGAGGTCCGGGAGAGATGGGCTCCATCGACTGAGACACACATGAATAATACGCACACACACGGGCATGCAATTCTCCATCTCCCTGTCTCTCTATTCCTCCTTCCCTTCACACTCATTGATTGCTTTCATCCAGTAATAACCTCTCGGTCCCACCACCTCCATCTGACTGCCATTGTCACTCTCTTCACCCTCCTATTCTCCACTAAATTTCCTTTTTATGCCTCCAAACCGGCGACAGCCGTGGCCGGAGGCATTACGTTTTCAAGTTGTCCATCCGTCTGTCCTTCCATATCCTTGTGAAAGCGATATCTCAGGAACGCCTGGAGGGAATTTCTTCAACTTTGGCACAAGCGTCCACTTGGACTCAAGGATGTATTAGGAGGACTCAACCTTAGATTAAGAATCGGTGGTCAAAGGTCACTGTGACCTCACAAAACACGCTTTTGGTTATAACTCAAGAATTCATAGACTGATTCTAACTAAATTTCACACAAATGTCTAATAGGACAAAATAATGAAGTGATGACATTTTATACATAGACTGTATATAAGAAGTGGACGTATAGTCACCGTGACGTCACCCGTTTGTTTGTTGACTGTCATTTTGAAGCCTCGAGTTTGGCATTTTGGCAGTCGCCATCTTGTTTTTTTGCAACCACAAGTGACACGAGAGGGTGGAACTAAGTGCAACTGAATGCTGAATAAGACATTTTTAGTCGACCAAAATGTTACAATTAACTTTCATGACGTGAAAACACACTGTGAAAGACCGGACAACACCATGGTAGCAACCTGTCAATCACAAGGTAGCCACGCCCTAAAGCATCCCCTGCTTTATGGTCTATTTGACTCTAAATGGGACCATAATTTACGAAATGAACATCATGCTGTATTGAAGAAGACTTGAAACTAGTGATCGAGACCATAAACTCATGTTTACAATGTTTACTAAGGTAATAAATCAAGTGAGAAGTAGACTCATTTTCTCATAGACTTCTATACAATCAGACTTCGATTTGCAACCAGAGGAGTCGCCCCCTGCTGGCTATTAGAAAGAATGCAAGTTCAAGACACTTCCTCATTGGCTTCACTATTCAGACCCCGGAGTTGCTCACTAATTTTATATCCTAAAGGTCAAAGGTCGACTTCACTGTGACATCATAATGCTCTGCGAAAACACTTTTCTGGCCAACATTCAACACCATAAGTCAGGAACAGAAGGGGAGATTGTGACCATATTTCTCATTTGGTCGGATATTGAATTGCGATTGAAATGTGATTTTTGGACAAAGCATCTGTTTCTGTTTCTCTCAATAAACTTACGCACTACACACAGAAGAATGAGAGTCACAAAGCTTAGCTATTCCATTGATATATATCCCTATATCACAAATCAAAAATTTACCTCAAGGGGCTTCACAATCTGTACAGCAAACAAAATCCTCTATCCTCACACCCTTGACTCGGATGAGGAACAACTCCCAAAATTTGATCATGTCCTTTATCCTGCTGCCAATCTGCCACAGCTCGCTGTAGAGAGGGCGAGAAAAGTTATCCAAGATGGCTTTCATTTTGTCCCTTCTCCTCCTCCTCTCCGCCAATGTTGCCTCCACACTGTCCAACCTGATGGCCGAGCTGGCCGTCCTTAACAGCTCGTTGACACTGCTGACCTCCAAACCTGGATGCCACCACTGTGGTGAACAGAGCACTGGATACAACAGACTGATAGAAGATCTGTGGAGTTTTTTTAAGCTTAAATATGTATAAAAATATTATGGGGGGGAACTGGCGGACCGGTAGCACATGTCAGTAATACCACAGGCATTCATCTTATTTTTCTTACTATTATTTTTATCGTTTAATTTTTATTCTATTAGACACTGGTGTTTACTTTCTATTTATTACACTGTTTTTTTATATTGTTATAATTTACTTTTCTATTTTAGTTCACTTAATTTACTAAGTGTATCTTACTCTTGTTGCTTTTCTATTGTGCACTGGTGTTAGTATTACTTCCTATACACTTTATATTTATTAATCTGTGGGTTTTATTCTTACATTGTTGTAGATCTAGATGTGTGGTGAAACACTATATTACCTCGTCATCGCTCCATGAAATTTATTTTAGGGATTAACCAATCAGATGCGACTACGCCCTTTGGCTCTCAGCCAATCAAATCGCACCAATGTCATAAAATATAAGTAGCCTAGCAACAGGTGCAGTTATGGTTTAGGTTAGCTATGTAGGGTGGAGATTTGGAGTTTTTAGTAGAAACTATTTTGCTAAAAGACCACTACAGCAGCAATTTAAAGATTAAATCTGACCACAGGCCAACACCAAAACTAGAGTTGAAGAGGAATATGAAGAGGAAAAAAGGAGGGATTTGGACTTTGACTGAGTGGCTAACGTTAGCTTAGCTTAGTTTAGCTAGCTGGTAGCACTTAACTTCAGCGCTGTTTTGATAGCCATGTTTACTTTTTGACAAGGATTAGCTCCTTTTTCCTGGATAAAATTATATCTGAGGAACATCTGTGGACTCCTCAATCAAGCCAAAATAGCCATTGACTCCTGTTGTGGAGGACCTAAAAGCCAGAGGGGAAATTCTACCACTTGGTTTATTGACAATTTCGCGCCATGACAGACAGAAGAATGGCCTTCGATTTTCAATAGGGTGAGTGAAATGCACATCTCTCTCTGTGGCTTTACTGTTCACTGAATTGTCCATGTAGCTACAGTATGTGTGCAATTTTTAATGTGGTTATATTGCTTATTGTGCTTTACTTGTCTGGATTTAGCTGCATGTCCACTGAAGTAACGTTAGTGGTTGTATTGTGGTTGTTTATACACAGAAAATCAGCACCACAGACCATTAACACATAGAAAATCAGCACCATGGACAGCACACATAAGATAAGATAAAATATTCCTTTATTAGTCCCGCAGTGGGGAAATTTGCAGTGTACAGCAACAAAGGGGATAGTGCAAAAAACAAGATGCATCAGCTAATACAGTAAAAAAAAAAGCTAAACAAAGTGTAGCAAAATATGAACCATTTAAATAGAAGGAAGTATAAAAAATAGGAGCAGTATATACAGTATTGACAATAAACAGACTATTGACAAAATTGCACAAGTGGAAAATGATATTGCACAGTGAGAAAGAAATTAATATAGGGCTAGGTTATCTGAATAGATGATATACAATACAATAATACAATACAATACGTATTTATTGCCATGTTGAATTGCAAATTGGGTACAAAGCAGGAAATATGTTTAGAGTTTTGGAGACTTGAGCTGAGGTTTTTGCTCTCTGAGGGTCAGTTTCAATAATTGTGCTTAATGTGTCATTTTAGATATATAGATAGATAGATAGATAGTAACTCTATTTATCCCGAGGGAAATTCAAGTTTCCAGCATCACAGTTCCATAGTGCAAAACATGTTAGTAAAAAGGCACAAGTTAGTAATACAAAGTACAACAAATATACCAGATATAAAAATACCAGGAGATGAAGGAAACTGTTAAAACTGAATATAGTGCAGTGTTAGTGTGTTAGCAATCGAGAAAAACTATAATACCTTTTATTAAATTCATTCAAATTCTTCACTATGTCTCGACAGACATGGATGTAAACTGTAACTTGACCGGTTGGCTGTAATTCTATTTTCTTCAATCGTTCACATCTCCACCAGCTGCCTCTGTCTATTGTCCATTCCTTCGCTGTGCTTTGTTCTTCCACCACCTTCCCCTCCCCTTATACCTCTCCTTCCTCCTCCTTATCATTCTCATCCCTTCAGCTCTACCTTTAAACCCTCTAACCTCCCACCCTCTCTCCGTTTTTTTCTCTTTCCCCTGGCCTTTTCTACTATTCTCCCTTGGTTTCCATCTCTCTCTCTCTCTCTCTCTACCTCTCCCTCTGTTCTCGGTGTTGCTGTAAAGGTCAGGTTAGCTCCATGAATAAGCTGTAGATTTATGATGCTGCCATCTCCCAGGAATCACTGTGACCAGGGCCAAACAAAAACAACACTGCAATAGACCGCAGTAGATCGCCGGAGCCCCATTCAGCAAACGCAAGGGTTATTAATGAGGCCACGGGCGGGTGCACTAGAGGTTGAGGGAGTGGTTAAAGCCGTGGGTAGGTGCACACACATACCTATACACACACACACACACACATACATGCACAGGGATGCACATAGATCTTTAATATGAACAAACACATACAGTATACAGCAGTGATTTCCAACCAGGGTGGAAAGCTAATTTGAAAAAAGAAAATATGATTGTATTTTTACAAAATAAATCTATCTGCGTATTTGTGTTAAGGAGGAAAATAAACAGCCAAATATGATTACAAATTGGTGTGATGCTGATCTTTAGTATATTGGCAATAGAGAGACAAAATGAGACAGATTCTCTTCCAGAAGTATAGAAAACCTCATTCAAAATCCCATTGACATTTGTAACAATGCTAATAACTATAAATCCAGCCTGGGACCAGAGGCTTTCTCAACAGTATGTTGTGCGGCACACTTTATATGTTTTGACAAGGATGGTATTTATTTATTTTTTTATTCAATACATCTGGTTTTTAGGAGCCTTTCACGGACACCATTTCCCTTTGCAGGTTAAACGTCACCAGCTCGGCAAAAGAGGTGAATCCATTTGCGAGTCAAGGACCAGCAGTTAGATCAGACATGTCTGTAATAACAGCAAGACAGAGAGGACCAAATTGTGCAGCTTAAAAAAATGAAAAAATTACTTTAGAAGAAAGTGTACGGACGAAAGTGGAACAGAGGTGAACCCGAAAGGTGACATCATGACTTGGCTCAATATAACCAGAAGCTATCTACGATACGCTAACTGCACAGCACATACAGTATAGGCGATCTTCCACAAACCTGAGTCATTAAAAGGTGCTATTGATAACATTTAGCCTCTAGATGTTGCATTTGCCCTCCCCGTTCCATTGCATTCACTTCACAACAAGTCGTTGCCAGACACTTAACGTCAATCTCAGCCATTTATCCGTTTTTTTTCCACACTAGCTGATGACCCAGAGATATCACGTGATACCAATGTCGTTTTACTAATGGCTCACAAGCCTTGTTAGAAGTGGGAACCAAACGTCAGATATCTTCAGAGATAAACAAAACATTAATTTCATCACAATCATAAAAATGTTTTCAGGAAAAGCCATACTTTTATTCGGTACCTTTCTAAAAGCTCTTTGGATGTATTATATAAAAAACAATATTCCTCTACATACATAGAGCATAGAGCTAAATGTGGAGAAACTGTTGAGAAAGTGATGAATAAACAGTCAGTATATTTAGATAAAAGAAACTACTACTACTCATATAGCTAAACAGTTGAATCAGTTGGCTCAAAGTAATTAATAAAAATAGAAAGCGAAATGTAATGAATTAACAGTTGAAACAAGGTAATGACTAAACATACTAAATTACCAATTTAAATTAGATACAACCAATTAGCTAAACAGTTGAAACCGTTTGCTAAAAGTGATGGATAAATGTTTGAAACAATTATAGTTAGTGAATAAAAATAGATTTAAGTAATGAATAAAGAGCTGAAATGTCCAGCCTCTGCCACTTTGAAGTGGTATGCAAACTTGACCAAAGCAATCTACACATTTGCAATTCAATTCAGTTGTAAAAAACTACTGTAACAATCTGTACTTATATAATAATTTTAAATAGCACGCAGTTTAAATCCATTAGAGTGCACATTTGGAATATGATGAAGGGCCACTTGAGCTCATCTGATGGGACTTTGGGGCTACATCACAGTAAAGGTTGGGAACCACCGCTATACAGTATGCTTAATGCCTGCACACTACTTTTTTATGCCTGCAAACACTCACATACAGTATATTTACAGAAACACAAACAACCTGATTAAACGGCGATAATGAATATCAAGGGAATAAAGGACACAAGTTCAAGCATCAGCAACAACTTACTGAATAAAAACATTAAAGGCAAATATAAACAGAATTTCCATAAGTTAGCTTTATCATCCTGTGCAGTTCAATCAGTGTCTGCAAATATGAACATCTTTTTCCCCAAAGCCATTCACCGTGACAGGCTGATCTTCGGGGATATGGTCAAATATTCTGCATACTATACGCACAAAGGGATAAAGCTTTTTTTGTGTGTGTGCATAAAGGCTTTTTTGTTATAACACAACAGATTAAAGTCTTAGTGCTGTTTTCAAGCTTTGGAAGAGAATTGTTCATGTTCCCTTTGAACTACTCTAAGAGAAAAATACATGTGACTTTTCTTTGGCATTTTCTTCCAGGATTTCACTTTAACGCCCCAAAGCCTCCTCTGAGTACACACTCCTGCACATTTTTGAAGTTATATGTTGTTAAGACGTATTTTTAGAGGAGAACTGTGGCACATCTTCTGTTCAGATACAGTATAAAAAGGTGGAAAAGTGATTTTTTCTTTCAGAAAAATTCTCCTGCAGATTCTCCCTGCTTCTTATGTCGTTAGGGGATGCTCAGGCACTCAGACAGATAAAATTACCCGTCTACACCTCCAGCCAGCCAGTCATTACTCCATTCTTCCTCACAATTTCCTCACCCTGCTCCTGCACCCGCCGCCGCCCCCGCGCCTCCCTCGGCGGATATTTTCACTCCCGCAAGTGTTGGGTCACAACGGGGTCAACCTCTAGTCAACAGTCTGGATTAAAATTTAACGCGAGCCCTGATGCATATTTCATTGTTCTATGCCCTCTATCTATCACGCTATATCCTTCTGGCTGCCTGTCTCTCATTGCCTCGCCTCCCCTCTCCGCTGGTAATCTGTTCTCCATATTTGTCCATCTCCAGAGTCCGGACCTCAGGGCTGCTAATTGTAGGCTACTCGTTACACAGCAGTGAGTGACATGCGGATAGCCATTAAGACACCCTTACTGTCACAGTGAAACATTAAATATAGTCTAGAAGATTGCCTATTCTTGTTTTTCAAAAAATAAAATGTCAGTACTTACAGCAAAGGGGATTCAGCAGAATGTCTCGAGCATTTGGTGCGTAGGTAGTAGACTTAACAACCGAAAAGGTACCTTAACGCGAAATAGAAAGCAAGCACCTTAACGGGTGAATAATTAAAAATTAAATAGATATCACCATGAAACTTCATTAAATTAAAAGGGTCAGTGTGTAACATTTTGGGGGATCTATTAGCAGAAATGTAATATATATTTAAAATTAATTCAGAAATTGATTCTCTCAAACCGTCGTTTTGGTCACATGAGGGTCACACTGGTTACCATGGTTACACGTCTCCAACAGAAATCTGAACATTTGATATAGCCAGGTTCAAAATTCTTGTTTCATTTGGTTGACATATTAGAGTCAAAGGTATTTACGTAGGGGAGTTTGGATATCTCTATATATCACTCCATAAATCAGAAAATAAAGTGTCAGCCATAATAAATCCATTTTCGACATGTTTTTAGGAATAAAATGTTGTATAAATCAGGCGATGAATGTATCTGTAAAAACCTTCAGAATATAGATGAATGAAACTAGAAAGTGTGGTGTATGTAAGTGCTACTGAAGTGGAGATTTCTGTCTCACAGTATGTGAAAAAACTCATTTTGAGAAAACATCCTTTAAAGATACAAAGTGTAAAATAAATAAATGTTTTCTTTCCACTAGTCTGAAAGAAGACATGGAAGCAAGATAGCCCAAAAAATCTCAAAATTGACCAGTGCATGAAATGTTTTTTTTCTGTCTCGCCTTAAAAAAAAAGTGTCATGCTGTGAGATCAAAATATTTTTCCATCCAGCTGCTTTACTGCAGGTGCACAAAAAAGTAAGATTGAAATCAATAGCAAGTGTTTCAGTCCCTCAGTTTTTCATCAGCCTTTACAGATTCATGGTTGCAGGTCACTTAAATATACCAGGCACCGGTTCAATCAATGAGCCATCAGTCCAATTAAGTAGAAAAAGCCGGTATGCTACAACAATACAAACAAATAACACATACTGAAATGGCTGCTGTTAGTGTTACACATGTATTTATATATGTACATATATATCATAGTAGCCCAGAAAGAAAAACAAAAGAATTGAGATGAGGGTCATAAGCTACATCATTAAAGCCCATACGACATACTAATCTAATGTAGGAGTCTGGAGTGTATTCAGAAAGCTTTATGGTTAAATGCATAAAGCAAAACGTAACATAAAGAGAAGCATATGATATTTAAAATACAAGCAAATGAAACAATAGCAGAACTTCCAATGAGCCACATACACATAAACCACAGACATACACTAAGTAATCATAAGCCAAAGAAAATAGAAAACTTTTTCCGTTTGCTTTGTGTATGCGTTGAGATTTCTGGCTGCTGCATTGTGAATGAGCTTCAGCTTTATTCTTTTGATGTGTAAAACGGATTTCTATCAAAACAAATTGCGGATGGTGATGAGACAACTCCAGAAGAAGATTTCTGGGAACAAAAGTTTAAAAATCTTCGGGAAAAACATTTTGCTTTCTTTTTGTGAAGTTTAATTGGCAGCAGCTTTCCAAAGTCCGTAGCAGCTTGATTGATGTGTGTCAGCGCACAAGTGTCATCATTTAATGTTGATAAGAAACAGTGAAGCACATTGACTTCTTGTATACTAATTGAAAAACAGTATACTCTGACAATTAGCATAATATACAAACAAGATATGAGTTGAAAGGAAGCTCTGAGAAATTCTTTGGCAAACTTTTAGAACTTACTGTGGGTGTGGTGGAGTTGTTTAAAGGCAAAGTAACAGAAAGTAATGCAACAAGTAATGAAACTTTGGCTGATGAGTAATTAATACCATACTGTAATTTAATTATTTATTAAATTACTAACTTACCCAATGTTAGTGCTGGAAGAAGTATTCAGATCTTTTACTTAAGTAAATGTAAATACCACAGCATAAAAAAATACAAAAGTATTAGCATCCAGATATACTTAAAGTACCAAAAGCACTCATTATGCAGAATGACCCATTTCAGAATCATGTATACTATATTACTGGATAATAATTAAAAAAAAACGCACAAAAAATAAATTTGGAGCTCATTAAGGCAGAGCTCTTTTTAATTGCTTTGTATACTGCTGGGTAGTTTAATCTATAATAATATATCATAATTTAATTAGTTGATTATATTTTGTATCAATAATAATCTGAATCTGTTGAGTAAGTATTAGCTAAAACTTTCAAACAAATGTAGGGGAGAAACTGAATATGTGCCTTCAAAATAGTGCAGTAGAAGTATAGAGTATCATAAAATGGAAACATTACTATTCAAATCAACGTAGCAGGATGGTCAGAGCGGCAGCCATTTTTATGTGTAATAGGGACGCTAATTTTGCAAAATTTTCTTAACCGATAACCGACCCTCGTTAACCGATTATTAACCATTAACCGACAAGATTTGTGCCTTGCATGCAGCGGTGCGCCAGCTGCAGTGTATGAGCACAACAGACAACGGAGTCCCCAGTTCACCCGTACGGAAGCGTATGCTGCATTCACTGTCTCCAGTTCGTTAACTTAGCAGATAGATAACTCCGATGCTGCGTGTAGTGTCGAGGACATGCAGCCACTTTACCAGTAAAAGTCTCCACCGCACATTTAATTTAGCAGGTTGTCCGCTGTGTGTCTGCCCGGCGTAACGATACTCTGTTTGCCCGGATTAACGATAGCAATTGGCCAACAAACAGTGTGTGTGTTTGTGCTACATTAGCAGCTGTAGCTCTGCTGCATGCCAACTCTCACTTTTACAAGTAAGTACTGTAAGAAAGACAGTATGGGTTGTCCTTAACAGATGTTGATTCGGCTCTGTGACCCAGCTTAGCGGCGAAGAAACACACTTTACGGCCCCACTGAGGTGTGTTGTCGCCATAACAACTAACAAAAAAATAGCCATTTTCTTTTGTATGTACTAGTCAAATTACCACAGCAAACAGTTCAATGTCCATTCTACTCTTATTTCATTTTATGGTACTTAACTTAAGTACAGTACTTGAGTAAATGTTCCAATAATTCTTGGCCCTAAATACTCCACATGCACGCAGTGCAGGTTGCTGACTTTAAGAGTACTAGCACATCTTTTATTTCCCTTCAAGCACCACTGTAAAAAAAAAAAAAAAAAAAAAGGTGCTACAGCTAGCAGTTTGTCTGTTCTCAATTTCAAAAACTGAAGTGAAGAAGTGAGGGAGAGTGAAGGGAGCAAAAAATATAGGGTTGAACATCTTTTCTCATCGAGGCAGAGTAGTATCTTGACTTCACTTCTTCAACACAGGTTCCCATGGTGAAGAGAGAGTAATGTCACGCTGGTAAAGTACAAGATTTCACTTTGTTTTCCCGTTCCTGAAGGGAGCTCTTATCTTTATACTTTCATTTCCAAAGGATTAGATTTCCCACGGATTTAATTGCGATCCCCTAAACCCCAGTATCCTCTCGTCTAATTCTCGGTCTCAGTGGGGGAACTCCACCTCGCCGGTCTTGTCTGACTAAACCACAGCGATGGTCCCGTCTACCTGAGCTCCACTTATGTCTTCTAGCAGCTTCTGAGATGCTGAACTCTGTCTGACCTGACAGTAGACTGGTTTAACCCAGCGGCAACCCCACATCCACTTGTCTCATCACCCCCCACCGGCTCAGGAGGAAACCAACCCGCTCACACACACACACACACACACACACACACACATCACATACAGCTCATCCATTGCAACGTCACGCACGGTTGGCTGGCAGAGTGAAACGCCTCACACTGAATAAAGTTCTCATCCATTTTTAATTGTGTACGGAAGCAGAGGGGAAAAAAAAAGGCAGGATATATGAAAGCATCGAAATACAGTACGTGCACAAACAAACAAACATGAAAGAGCATGTATGCGAGCGATGGCCTCAAAGCAGTGAGCTACTGTAGGTGGCTTCAGTCGACATCACACAGTCTGCTGCAGGGGGGCTCGTGGCAAACCGAGCATATGGCTCTTTAGGAATTGTGAATACTTATGAATGGAAATCAGTTTGCAGATGTTTGCTTGTGCACAAATCTCTCCATGGAGTGTATTTACTGGACGTGTAATAGGGTCTTTTTCCTGATGAGTGGTTATTATGGTGTCAGGGCAATAAGAAACTCGCAGATTTCAGCTTGACAAACGCGTCCGAGTACGTGTCAAAACATCCAAACGCTTCACACATCTGCCAATCACAGCTTTTTTCGCGAGGTCATCCGTCGGCCATCCAGCGCACGCCTGTGTTGAAAGCACGCGCTGAAAGGTGGGAAAACATAATCGTCAATCAGTCATACTTTTCTTTGAAAGCGTGTTCCATTCAAGAACCGGTCCCCTTTTTTTCTTTGTAGGAAAACTTATCTCCTCAAGATGTCATCACATGTGCACCGAATCATTTCTGCTCCCCTACATCTCCTTTCTCTGCTCACTCTAGCATGTCATCTAAAAACCAGAAAAAAACATTATCCGTCTCTAAGAAGGATGTTTTCGGGGCACTGCTGCTCAACTACTTTAGTATTTTGCACCTGATAAAAAAACAATAGCTTAAGATGTTGATAGAAAAACACAATGCACTACAAAACAACACAAAAGACAGTATAATGGCAGTGTTAGATGAACATTACAGTGAGACGGCTTCTAAGTACAAACATTAATGTGACACGTGGCAGAAAATCTGAATGAGTCACCCATTAGTCGAGTGCCGCATTTGCTTCCTCTTTATCAAATAAGAGGACCGACAGAAGAGAGGGAGGACAAATGATTGCCGCGCTGTAATGGGACGCTAATAATATGCTGTGAAAGCGCCGTAGTAATGGCGTCTGAGTGTGTGTCTGAGCTCACAATTTGTGTGAAGTGAAAATATGAGCTATGTTGAGACTTGTGTTAGTACAGTATATGTTGTTGGAAGTGGTAGTAACAGCATTACATGGCTGAGCGCTCCGCTGACTCCCAGCAGGGCTTTTAGACAACTTAGTGTCCATCGTTTTGTCTTGTAACACACACACACACACAAACACCGTCCCCGGGTCACTGTAAGGTTGCCGTTTGTATGTGTGTTTTAGCGAGCCTGCAAGCAGGCACACGTTTGAATTGGCGTCTGTATGAGTGACTGCTTGGCCTTTACTGCAACGTGAGCTCCTCCGTCAATCAAGATCAAGTCAGAAAATGGCACCGTAACACACCGCTTCGCTGTTTAATCAAACTCAGCAGAATAAAAATGAACTAATTTCTAAAATAGTCTAAGAAAAAGAGTCCTGCTGTGATCAGTGGATTAGTAAAAACATGACGCGGCTCATTTCATCAACATCGCTTTGTGTGCTTCAAGGGCAGGACTGAAGTGACACCTGCTCAGCCAGACAAAAAAAACTGTCTGCATAAAATTAGAACAGATAAATTGACGTTTCAAATGATAAAAAGTAATGAGTTTGGTTGCCAACTTAATATTCCACAAATATTAAATGAACAACAACATAAGAAGATCAAAGATTTCACCTTTTACTTTACAATTTTTATTGCTTTTTCTTTTTCCCCATGCATCCTTGTAGGAGTAGAGAGAAGGATGACAACCATAATAGACATATGATTAATTTTTGATTTATTCCTTTATTTTAATGTCATATTTCAGATGAAACCCAGCCCATATGGGCTTATCAGACACTTTTTCTTTTCAAATTTCATAAACAATGATCAGACATACAGCCAAAAGAGACCAAAAACACAACAAGGTATCCATAATGTAACATAAGAACATATGTGTGTACACAGACTTATCGTGTGTCAAGGTGGCCAGACAGATATAAACAGAACAAAGCTAAATATATCTCACTTAAAAAGCTGAAATTGCCTTCAATTCCAGGCTTTAGAAATATAATTGGCAGTCCTAAATAATTCAAGCTTGAATAACCACTCCAACTTCAGTCCATCGTCTACCCAAAATAGCTCAGGTTTTTGCTTTTGCATTTCATCCAATAAGGGTATCTTCAAATTGTCACATAATGTAAAATAAAACATGAAATTAAGTTCATTAAAAGTGTTTGTTTTTTCCTTTTGTTGTTGGCTGAATATTTAGATGATTTCGACAATGTGGATGTGGAATTCGATGGCCGCCCGAATTCAAAGACCTCAACAACGAGTCTTTTCCTTGAGTGGGACTTTGACATGGCAAACAGACCGGATCAGACGAAAGGTAAGAAGAAATGTTTTATTTCTCTGTAGGGTTCTCTGTAGGTAACAATCAGAGCCTGTCAGTGGCCAAAAACAAGCACTTTTAGTCGACATAACGTTATAATGACGCTGCTTACTTGCCCTCGCAGCTCGTTTTGGGGCTGCCGGTTACAGCGTTATCCTTCAATACCAGACCAATTTCAAAAATGGTTTTCCCCAGGTTGAAAAAAAACAAAGTTACCCTTAACTTATGATACGTCATTATTGTGTTTACAGCTTGTTACGCTGCCCCCAAAGTGGCTCCAAAAAAAATCAATTGATGCAGGTTAAAGCATCAAAGTTTGGTCTTGATGTTGGAAATAATAGTAGGACAAAACTATCTTTATGACAACTGAGAAAACCTCTGAATGAAGCTAGAAAGTTGAACTGTTTGGTCACCAACATTTCCAAAGTCAAGACTGGACTTCAAGGATGGAGCCCAGTAACAGTGTTGCATCTTCTTGCTCACTCGTGTTCATTTGTCACCTTAACTCTCCCTCCTTGCCAAGATGTCACTCTTTTCTAAACTGCAGCCCCAAATGCTTGTTTCAATAAATACTGCATACTAAAACGTATACAGGCTTCTCGAGAGCTGTCAATAATTAATCCATCCAACTTGGTTTTGATGAAAAACAGCATCAGTGCACCCCTGGTGGACACGGATGTTTTTTTTTCCTACCTTGTAAACAACTTTGAAGCAACACAGGGCTGAATTTCAAAAAGCAGAGTTTGTAAACCAGTACATCTCCTGTGTCTCTTCGACTGCTCTCACCTACCGGAGGCCACAAATCAAACTGACAGGGTCAGAAAAGCCAGTTTCGTGAATGAAACAACATTTTCTCGGGGCACCTGTGATTGATATTTTATTAATCTTGCTCTTTTCTCCTGTGCTTTTTTCTATACAACCTGACACTCAGAAAAAAAAAAAACACATCTGTGCGTCTGTGTTTTGGGGTTTTGTTTTTGTGATATGAATATATTGATGGGGCTGGTTTCAGTGGAGTTAAACTTTTCCAATCTTTGTGTGTATCCCATTGTTAATTGATCTGAGATGAAACAGACAACACAGCCGCTCTGCTGTGTCAAATTCACGATTAAATGCATTCCCCGCCCCGAAAAGCATGAACCGACGGCTGATAAAATGGAATACTCAAGCAACCCCACTGTCACAGGATGCAGGCGCCCCCAACGGAAAAAAAAAACACCAATTACAGATGGCAACTAACACAGACTAACCCTGGGAGATTCCTCCACAGCACAGAATTCAGTGCAGGTCCTGAGAATGGTCCTTATTAAAATGCTCAAGACAGATTAGAATGAATAGAAAATTCTTGCCCTTTGAATGCTGATTAAAACGAATACGGAATTGCTTCTCCAAACGCCGAGCGTACAGTAAACTCCTCAGACTGTAGCTGTTAATATTTAAAGGGAGCTGTGTGAAACCCAGAGCCGAGGGTGAAGCGGGGGAAGGAGGAGAGGTTTGAGGGAGGGGAGGGTAAGGCAGAGACTGGAAGAAAATGCTAGATCATGACTGCAAGAAGAAAGAGCCAGAGAGAAGAAGAGCAATACGTCCAGCCGCTGTTATTCGTTTTCATTTGAACCCCTGAACCCTGAATGACTTCCCGTGGCTAGAAACAGCTTGTCAGCGCTGTGTGTGCGTTAGTGTGTGTGTGCGCGGGAGAGAGAGGAAGTGTGTGTCCACGCTTACATCAGCAGTTCAAACCCCTCATTTCACCGCCTCAGCACCCCTCAGTATTGCACCCTGTTCTCTTTACGCCCCATCTCTTTCCTTCTATTTCGCCTCCATCCGGCCACCACCCCACTGTGTCACCAGGACGGCTATTTACTCTTCCTTGGTGCCGCTCGCAACACTTATTACTCTCTGTCTGCCTGCAGCTTTTCTTTACTGGCCTTTAGTCAGTCAGTCAGCCTGCTTTGACTTATCTGACTGGTTTCTTGACTGGCTGTCAATCAGTCTGCTGGTCGGTCACTCAGTCTGTCTGTATCTCTGACTGGCCTTCCTGTCAGCCCATTTGTCAGCCTGTCTCTTAGATTCCTGTGAGGAACTCTGCACAGTTGGTTTCCCTGTGATTTTAAAATTATTATTTCCCAGGAATATATCACTGGTTTTCCCAGGAGAACCAATTTTTCGCTGTATATCAAGTCTAATTTTAAACATTTTAAACACAACACTGCAGATATTTTTCTACTGTCATTTGGACAAATTCAAACATTCTGTCACATCATTACTATTACAATTGCCATTAGTAGGTTTGTGTACAGCATACATGGGCTGCAGGCTATGTGGCTCAGGCCTCTGAGATATGAGCTATTGTAAACACTAGGATTTATGCAAAACACTGAGCTGTGGACTATGCCAGATTTCTCAAGCTGCTTCTTCAGGACTAAAGTTCAGTCTCCAAACCCAATCAGAGCTTTATAAGCTCTTAAAGATATTTATTGTGTCTTTATTCTTTTATCTCGTCTTGTTTTTATTCTTGTATTTATTGTTTTTATTACGAATATTTTATTATTCTCGTACTTTTATTGATCTGCACCTCCCCATATGCCACCTATTGTGTTCCCTCTGTCATTGATGATTGTGCAGTATGAATGTGTGTATATGTCTCGGTGGCCTGCAGAAACTGAATTGCCCTTCGGGGATAAATAAAGCTCTCTGTATCTGTATCTGTATCTGTAAAGTACAGAAGTGAGTATTAATTCATATATTTGAGTTAATGGTGAGTTATGTTTACACAGTTAATTATTTACATATTTTTCAGTTAACAACACAAAACAATGGCAAATATTGTCCAGAAACCCTCACAGGTACCCATAGAACCCATTTTCATTCACAAATCTTGAGGTCAGAGGTCAAGGGACCCCTTTGAAAATGGCCATGCCAGTTTTTCCTCTCCAATATTTAGCGTAACTTTGGAGCGTTATTTAGCCTCCTTCATGTAAGTATGACATGGTTGGTATCAATGGATTCCTTTGATTTTCTAGTTACATATGATAGTAGTATCTTCACTCTAGCTTTAAAAGCCTGCTACAATCTCCAAAAGATTGATTGCATTAATATGTTAAATAAATTAGTAGCATTAAAACAGTTTTACGTTAATGCGTTATTATCACGTTATCTTTGACAGCCCTAGTTTACACTAATCAGTGACTTTAAAACAGTTACAATAATCTGCTGAATCTACCTCTGTGGTTTTCCTCGCATTTACCTCAGTTTAAGTCCTTTCCCTTAGCTTTTCATTGGTTAGTTCAGTCACATGTGAGTTAGGAACAAGGAAGTGTTGTTGTTGTGAAGCTGACAAAGTGTGAAGAACAGTAAAGTGCTGCTTAAGACAGTTATCCGTCTCCATTTGGCTGTTTCTTCTCAAAAACAATGATCCAACCACTACATATTGAACCCTCACATTACATTATATTCCCATTGTTAACAACTTGTACTCACCACAACTTGGATTCCTCAAGTCATCATTGACTTCACCTGCGTAGTCCACAAAGATATTGGTTATCATTTGATTTTGTGGTTATAACGATTAATTAATTTTAACCTGAAAGAGCAACAGCTACTCTGTTTAGGTGCAGAAAACACAATGCAACAAGGGATCAACAAAATAGAACTAAACTCAGGCTAAAATAACGTAACATGGACTGATTAGACCTGAACAGATTCACCTGAGCACAAAGAGGAACATATATAATGGCTGATCGGACCATTTTTAAACATAATGGGTGACACAAAGTCAAACACTACCATCTAAACTACACAAAAAAAATAAAAATAAACCAGATAAACATTTTAGTGATTAAGAAAAACAGAAGCACCAACAAACTAAGATAGTCTAAAGAAGTAAACAAAATAGTATATAGTAAAATAGTAAAAAAGAAGAATGAATCCCAATCTTCCCCATGATGTGATGGGACTTGGTACATTCTTGTTTTTCCACTTCCTGTATTTAACAGCTCTGCTTTAGTTGGGCATCTTTTGCCCCAGCCTGACAAGATGTCCCTCCAGCTGCAGCACCTTCAGCACTGGTAACTCAACATTAATAGAAATTAGTTTCAGATAAACTTCACTAAAGATAAGCTAAAGTGTGACTGTGCAGAAGTACAACTAAATGTGCTCCTACAAATAGAAACAAATGTACTGTCAACAATACTAATCTATGAGTGTCACCAGTTATCTGTTTGCTGATGTATGTGCAATGTGAAGGTAATATATATGAGGTCAAAATATCAAAAAACACCTTGAGGAGAAAATGAACTATTGATTGTAAACTGTAGAAAACTAAGGTGTGTGCATGTTGGTTACCAACACATAAATCAGCCATCACACAAATACCCTTTTCCCATCACCAAAATTTATGCATATGTGCAGTTTTTTTTAAACAGGAAAACCCGCTAAAAATAGAGGGTATACTCCTTTCCCACTGTGAGCATTCTGTTGCACTGGCTTCAATTATTGTAACATTTTGCTCTCCTAAAAATAATTAAATATTCAACGTTGGGTTATACTTAGTTCCACCCTCTCGTGTCACTTCTGGTTGCAAAAAAACCAAGATGGCAATGGCCAAAATGACAAACTCAAGGCTTCAAAACAGCAGACCACAAACCAATGGGTGACGTCACGGTGACTACGTCCACTACTCATATACAGTCTATGTTCTGCGCACTAATTTGGGGACGGAGGCTTGTATATTTGGTTGCAGGTTGCATCCAATATGCCCATCTCACGTTGCGACTGGTGATGAGAAAGTAAGGCAGGGTTTAAATTTCTCTCTCTTTTCATTCTCTACAGAACTACTTTATTTACTTTTTGTGTGTACAACTGTGCAACTCTATCAATGCCTTCAAGGAGAAACTGTCCAAAACTTTTAAAGGCAAGCTTTTCACCCTGAACTTCATTCACACCACAATCCACACAGAAGGACGAATAACTGGAACACTGCATCTGAAATGTTGGTCCACTCACATTACCGTTACAACATTTCAAGGTCGGACCCTTGTATTTAGCTATGACAGTTGCATTTTCATGGTAATGAGGCATATTTTTTCAGTATAGTCTTCAGTATGCGAAACACACAAGCACACGCTCTAAAAATCCAAATGTTCACAGTATTTTTTCCGATAAAAAGTGAGTTCTTTTTGATGAGAATTCCCAGTGTTCAACCACTGTCCCATCGCTTTACAGCATGAAGTGCTCTTTTTGTTAATCAGTTAACTAATCCCACTTAAACTGCGCAGTTTGAGACCCATTAATTACGCAATACAGCTTGAGTCATGGAACACACAGCTCCCATACTTCTTTATCAGCTCCTAATGGCACTCTGTCTGTATGTGTGTGTGTGTCTGCATCTGTTCGCTGATGTGCAACCAAGTGTGTTTGTCTGTGTGTTTGCATGCTTGCATAATTGAATTCCTAATGCAAACGCTTTCAAGGTGTGAGCTTGTGCTTCAGCTGTGTGTGTGTGTGTGTGTGTGTGTGTGTGTGTATGTGTGTGTCTGCCTTCGTACCTCATACGTCTTAATTTTACTCTCATAATTAACAATCCAGCTTCATAGATGCTCATCCTCTGTGACAAATGAGGTCTGTGTTGGCCATGACCTAACCAAGGTCTGTTGTCTGTTTTAATGCTCCGGGGAGAGACGCTGAGAAATGGGTCGGGAGAAAGAGAGGGATAGAGGAGCGCGTGTGCTTGTGCTGACCTGTGCGGGTTATTAAGGCCAGGATTCATGTTATTGTAACGCCCACGGAGAGAAAAAAGGCTTGGCTTTGAATCAGAGGACACTCAGTAGGAATAAGGAGGCTCAGATGCTGGTGGCAACATAGCCTCCCTGTTTAAAGTCCCCCCTCCAGACAGTTTTAATTCCTGTTTTTTGGTTAACATTCTTTCTCAAACAGAGAATTGAGGTGTGGTTAATAGTCAGATGTAATGCATTACCTTGGCAACCAGATTGCATCGTTTTTCAACCCAGCTTCGATGAATTTACTGTTTATCAGACCACAAATGAGACAAGAATTAGCGAAACACACCGATTCTCTCTCACGCGCTCTTTTCTCTACCGTCTCCTCCTGGCGAGGCAGCTGTGTGGCTGCTGCCGCACAGAGGAACCGCACCGCTGAACGCCGGCCACCGGAGGATGGATAGACATGTTGCAGAGGTTCGCCGTTTGTAGACGCTAACACCGGCTGCTTTCCTCTCAGCTCCTAGCACCGACTCCGTACCAAGCTGCACTGTGATTAGTTTTTGTCTCTAACGGGACTTTTCCCATTTTCTTTTGGACTGTAAGTTGTGCGCTCCCCGTCGTCCGGACCTGTTAGAGGCCGGCAAACCTCCAAAACGGTTAATTTATCTCCAGCTGCAGGAGACGGTAAAGAAGAGAGCGAGTGAGAGAGACAGTCAATGTGTTGTGTTAATTCTGATGGTGGGATTTTGTGTAATCTACTGTGTTGATTGCACCTGTTTCACAAATGCCATTGTGAAAATAAACACACTAAACTAAGGTGGAGGAAACAAATAAGTAAAATGAAAACCCTCAGTCAGCAAGTTGGGTTAGCTAACTACACCTAACTAGCTAACTAACTACAAAGACAAACGAGCACGAGTGCAAGCTTGGAGGATGATTTATAATCTGCAGCTTCAACTATAGTCATACGTCATTTTCCCATTTTAGTATCAACCTTCTTTTTTTTTTGAACACAAAATTAAGTCATTTGTCAAAAAAAATATTGGTGAACAGTGTGGCTAATCCACTTAGTCAGGAAATGACTCAAATAAATATGAAATATCATAGAAATGCCAAAATACTCTGGAGGTGGGCTTTAATCTTTTCTCCATTTTATAGGTGCACTGTAGACGATATGATGAGAACAAAAGTTTTCAAAATAGGCACTTTCAGCTCCTGTGAGATTTCATTTAATAATTTATTTTCATCTTTCTTCCAAAGCGAACACCAATTTACCCAAGCTGTGGTTTGCAAACAGATCCAGAGATGGAGAGTCAAATTTTGCTGCTTTTTCCTCCCTTTTGATTGCTTCTTAATGCATTGCGGTAATGGCGAATAGATGAGTTTGTCTGCGTTTGAAGACACAATGCACCACCTCGCAACTTAGACAGGTCTCGGTGTTATACTTAGCGACGCTTGACTGAGATTTGCGAGTCGCTGCCCCCTCACTAATGAATCTGAGAAGATGGAACTGATGATGAAAAGGAAATGTAAGACTGACAACTGTTGAGATGCGGGGATGTGGAGATAACAGGAAGCATTTCTCTCCCCCGTCGAGAAACATGTCAGGGCCTGTAATGAGTCTTCCTGCCTCATATGAAATGAAAGCGTGCCATTATCACGACTCCATCATTCTCACATTACCAGTGAAATTACAGGGGGCTCCAATAGGAGAGAGAGTTGGAAAGCTGAGGACGTCAAATCATCGTAAGAATACCTTCCAATTTCCAGAAATATTGTCTCCTTAATGTATGTGTATTCCATAGGATCTCCAAGTGGAGATATGATAAATTATATTTCCGTTCATTGTTAAGCCAGTCATTTCAAGAGGTTCCTGTGTGATCAGAGTGCCAATGAAAAATCCATTATTAGCAGCAAAACTTTTCTATTGGCTCCCGCGAGAGAGATCAAGGAGGAAGATGAAACATTGCAACGTGTAATTACCAGAAAATTCTAACTGTGCGCAACTAAAAATAGACATGATAAAAGTGACAGATATGGATAATTTTTTTGACAGCACTCAACTATAAGGGGAGGAAATATTGAGAACATTTTGTTGGGTTGGACATTGTTTGGCTCTTACCCCTAGCTGGCTCTCCACGGTCACTACATCATGGACGTCAATATGAATTACATTAAAGTGGCGTCAGGCTCGCCGGCTTTGATCTCAGCCGCGCTTTCTTTAGCTTGTGATGATGAACCTACAGGAAACTCATCAGCACGACCAAAATGAGCAGCTATAATTGTCTTTGCAAGGTCACAGAGTGATCTTTTTTAATTTGACTGAATTGTTAATTTCTTTCGGCTAATATCATTGGACAAACTAATATCGTTGGACAAAGACGGAAGATGGGCTCACCCTCAGGGGGGCCCCGTTCCTTTCATGGTCTTAAGTCCGGAAAAAAAAGGGCAGTATTGGAAAGAAAAGAGAGATGTGAGGCTGGTGACGCATACTGTAAAAAACAGGGATTAAGACTAGCCTATAAAGAGGTGTGCCAACAGAATATACACATATATCTGTATTTGTGATAAATGAAAGATTTACGAAATTGGAGGTGTACAGACGGGAAAGAACGGTTAAGACTCTCAAGAACCTGCTGACCTGAGGTGACATTCAACCCTGTGCCCTAATCTTTTGTCTCCCTCCATGCATTTCTGCTGCCTCAGTAAAAAAAAGGTGCAGACCTCCCTGCTGACCCTAAAAAAATAGGGAAAGGGAAAGGGATTAGCCGGGTGTGTTTTGGGACATTGGGGATGGAGCCAGAATCCAGCTACTGAGTTCACACTCCAGCAATTAGCCCGACTACTGTGCAGTGGATGGTAAGCTATCAATCACTGCACTTAGTCAGAGTCCTGTGTGTGTAGAAGTGTGTGTGTCGCACTTCACTCCATCGACCGCTTATGAATCAATCAAATATTTCTGTGATGCAGCCGGGAGACAAGTTTAAACTCTGAATCACTTATCACGTTGACATCTACCTTGATACACAGCAGCGCTCAGGGTGGTGGCGATGCATCATCAGCAGCATGATCGGCGCGCATAACTTGTATTTTTGGTGCACTAATGCGTCTGTGTTTGTGTCACTGAGCACACAGACGTGCATAAGAATCAGCATAAACTGCATTCCTGCTTGTAACTGGCTTTGTGCCCACGTGGATGTGCAGGCGTCGGAGCCGGTTTCACTTTGTAGCGTCTCACGGCGGACTGAAATGGAAGATGAAAAGGGCTGAGGCTGAGGGCTCCACGAGGAGGGATGGTGGTGTTTAATCAGGTCCTTCGTTCTTCTTCCCCTGCTGTGATGAGCGCCGGGCTTTAATTCTGCCGCTCCCGTCTGCTCTGGCATTCGTCTGTTGCCATGGCAAAGCCACACTTATTCTCATTCCAGTGGCATTCTGCTGATTCTGTGCCCAGAAAACACCCGTAGACGCTCACACACGAATCCTTGAATGCATGCGTGTGGAACCGCTGAGTTCCAAATACACAAGGCGACATACACGCATATACAATATAACACACACTCACACAGAGCCAATACACACATCCTCTGTTTATCATGTGCAGGCATGAGGAGCCTTAAGCCTCGAGCTTTCACTGACTTGAATGCAGATTCATGCTTCAACCATCTGTCAGCTAACAGCTCTCCGTGTTGGCTGCATGTGTAATTTGGACCTTCACAGGCTAATATGGTACACATCTCATCATATATCTCACACAGGGTATGTATATATCCGACTAAGGAGGCCCATCCAGGGACAGCTCTCCAGGCATCTGCCCTTGGCTTCTGGAAGACTGTCTGACTACAGCAGGGAAGGGAGGAGGTTAAGGAGAGATGGAAGAAAGGCTGGTAGAACAAGAGAAAGAGAAAGAAAAAGGGGTGGGGAAGAGAAATGGTGGCTATAAATGAAACAGGAGAGGTATAGATGAGGGCATCTGTATCAACCTTTTGGCTAGAATGGGTTTTGTGCAGAATAAGGCAACAGGAAGAAAGTCTTCAAGGTGAGGATGTAAAGAAGAAACAAGGTAAATAGTGGATTGGGGAGATTGATGGTAGACAATCAAAAAGTGACTACAACCATCCAAGATGCTGATCTACAATATGCTTTCAGGTCCAAATCAGACACAGCAACTCTGATGAATTGTACATGACAATTGAGTGAGGTGCAGACACAATGGACACTAAAAGTTACTCACTTAAAGGGGCTAGATGTAAGAATCAGAAATTGCTTGTTAACAGTGACACTTGTGGACGTTAAGTCAAAGACAGTTAGCGCCCTGTTGCTCGCGCTTATGCTCGCACTACGAGCATCGGTCTAAACAGTGAGGCGACACACATGACACTGCACGTAATTAACAGGCATCATGTTGATTAACGTTAGCAACATTAGACAGCTAGAACCACCATGTCCCCATATATTTTACATGTATTACATTTTTCCTGTTTTGCAAGATGGGTTTCACTAGATATAACTTTGTTTTTTTGTGCTTCCCTGGAGTTTGTGTTGGAGTCTGAGTTGTGGTGGAGGCTGGTCGTTTGTTGGCGTTAGCGGACTCTTAGCAGCCTGCATTCTTCACATTAAAAGCAGTCTACAGGCTGATAGAGGAAACCCAGAAAGTCACGGAAGGTCTCCTTTTTTAGGTTAGGTCACAGCCTGTTCACACGTTGGCAATAAAAAAACGATTAAAAAACGTTTATACGTCTTTAAACGAACATATAGCCCCTTTAAAGCTGAAAAGTGCCCACACAACCAATTTGAATTGGTTTGTTGTTGAATACTTAAACTAAAGAGCTGACTTTTTAAATCACCTTTCAATCATTTTATTACAGCTTCAGACCTGCAAGGAATCTGAGTTTGCAACCATCTTTTTAAAGTGAAGCTTCAGGTTAATAATATATTTTTTTTCCCAGTCTATCGTAATACAATACTTGCGTGCCATGTAAGAGTCCTTGGTCGCTGTAATCATTCCTCCCATCCATACAAGATAGCCGGCTTTTTTCATCTTTCAGTGTATTTTGACCTCCATCTTTTACAGTGCAGTCTCTCTACAAAGAGATCACTTCACAGGAGAAATGATTACAGTGACCAATAACACTTCTAACGTACATATGACTACGTTTTTTAATTTGAAAAAGACGGATGCACACTCAGGGCCCTATTTAAACTATCTATAGCACATGATCTAGAGTGCATGGCACAAGTGCATTTAGGGCGTGCACAACTCCACTTTTGCTAGTTAAGCGGTGCATAATCTGGGTACAAAGTAAGGCGCAATGGGCAAAGGGGTTGTATTTAGTCTCTTAATTAATCATAGGTGAATTTTGGGCCTAACATGAACTAAACCAATGAAAGTGTCATCTCTCAAATTGGAGAAGCAAGCGGTTTTCTGATGAGGAAATGGATCAGCTTGTGTGTGAAGTGAAAGTGTGTGAGTAGACCATCTACGAGAGCAGCGGACCCACCGCCGTCTCCGTCTCCCAATCCTCGGTCGCATCAACAACTCCATTTGACTGCATATGAGCAAGTGCACCAATAATCTATTTAACTGAGGAGGAGGAGAGCTGCTGGGCGTCTCTCTAACAGAGTGTGCAAACGTTGTGAACCCGCCTATGTAGTTGCATCTTACTATCAGGAAACTACTGCGCCATTGACTTTAAGCCAGGTTTTTGTTGGTCAATGGCACCGTTGCTTTCTGCTGCCTCAAGATAGCAATGCGCCAACAATGCTGGGCGTGAAAATGACAAAATTCTCTGCTGTCTGAAACTAGCAATGACAGTTGCGCTGCGTTGTGGGCTCTCAAACTCAACGCAGGTCTAAAGTTCTAATCAATGATTAACAGGTGATTAAAAAGTCAACTTCTCATCGCTTCAATCAACAAAGTGCTGTTACCAACACAAATGTGCCCACGGCAAAGCATTTGAATTAAAAGATTCTGTGTTGTGTGGATGTTTCTCAGCCGTCCCCGAGCAGATTGGAAGCTGACTGCCAGTGTTTGCTATGAAATTATTTACCAACCAGCCATTAAAGCTAAAGCTTTTGTGGGTGGCATCCCAGTACTGTGTGATCCCACCTCCGTTTCCATCCAAAATACACAAACATACACAGTTGGTCCTAAAAAATAAACAGTGATGTGTTGGGTGGTGCTGCATGAGTGAAGATAGAGGATGATCTCTTTATGTAATGTAAATGATAAAACTGTGATTATGATGCCTATACATAAAAGATTAAACATATATATATTTATGATAATATTATTGTTGTTTAGACCTCTAAAGCGTGTTCAGTGACAAGCAAAGCAACCCTTAACTTTTTTGTCCCTGCAGCTGTTTTTCAAATGCCTGGGTGATACATCAGTGTTAATTTGATTTTGTTTATCTGCCTATCGAGCTCACCAAGAAAAGAAGCCCACCAAATTAGCATTGATTGATGACTTACCATTGTTAACAATCACTATCAGGTGATTATCATTTATCTATACTTTCAAATCTAGGTGACAAAACAAAAATCAGCGGAAGACGAAGGAGCTCAAGACGTACTTTATGTACTTCAGATTGAATATAAAAAGGTCTAGAGAGTAAAGCGAAGTTCACACTAATGACTTTCAAAGTCGTCAGATCCCAGTATCGTTAACACTACACAGTGTTCTGCCTTATAATTGGGAGTCTTTAAGTCGTTAAGTCTGACTGGCGACAGGAGGTCACAGACTACAATATCTTTCACCAGGAGGAATCCCAGATCAATCCAAACTACGTTTTGTCACGAAAACACACTAGAAACACATAAATGACGTAATTCCGTGCGCAAGACACATTGCTGATGTTGTTGGCAAGTGTTTACAAATTAGTTTGTTTTTACCATTTATTCCTCTAGGTGCAACAGCAACTTTGTTCCATGTTGCTAATGCAACATATAGAGTAAGTTCCTGTTGTTACAGGCGACCCCTCCTCAACCCGTGTCTTGCGCTCTCCCAGATATTTAACATGAGATATCTGGAATGTATCTGCGAGGCATCGGCGAGCCTCTCGGCATGCGTCTTTTGAGCAGCTCACACATGACGCTCGAGGGCTGATGTGCGAGCAGCGAGCCTCTTAATCTGGGGCTTTTGTCAGAGAGCTCCAAAAACTGTTGGGAAGCGGAAAATCAAGGCTAAAGTCGTGTAGTGTGAACTAGCTTTAAGTGGGTGCGTCTGAAATGAAACGGAAGTGAAAGATGAAGTCCCTGAAAGGATAAAGGACATAAAGGTTGAGGAGCAAACTACAAGGACAGAAGAAGATGGAGGAAGATTGAGTAGGAGCAGAGGCACAAAGCGAGAGAGAGAATGATGGAAGTTTAAATAGAAAATATTTGGGGGTAAAAGGTCACGAGTAACTGAAGAGAGGCGTGAATAACTGAATCATAAAATCATTTCCAGATCTGTTTGATTGAGCCAAAGCACTCTTCTATTGTATGTACTCTTCTCTATAGCTCTGTTGAGACAGAACTGTTTACGTCGGTAGTTCTTTATCAAATTCTCGATAAGGCATAACAAAACAATCACTCCGGGCGTTAAGCAAAAATGCCCTGGACACAGCTGAGAACACAGTATACTTTTTGCCCAGCACTTCCAGACACACACTCGCATATGTTTTGATTCTATGTCTAATATAAATCCATAGCGTGATGTACAGCTCTCCATAAGCGTGGGCCGTTTGTGTCCGGCGGGCACAGTTATGCTCATGCGGGGTTATAAATAGCTAATGTACACACGCTCTGTTTGCCTGCTGAAATGGATATTCTTTAAACAAACAAACTGCAGTCCTGACCCGCACTGTTGATGGATAGATGTACGCCACAGGGTGCAGCGAGCGGGGGAATAGGCAGCCCTGTAAACGACGGCTTCCACAGCAAGCTTAACTGCGCTTAACAAATATAAGCTTACACAACGGCTATATTACATAAATAATTCCTGTTGACCTCCGGACACCGACAGTTTCTGTGTGAGTGAGCGCGTTTGACGCAAACGCACATATGCTCTCTCATTATAGATTGGTCGATACATTGATTGGCTAAAAAAAAAACATGCAATTTGTACTTGTAACTGCCAGCAACACACCCGGTGAGCCGATATTGGGCTGTAACAGGTCTGTCAGCTCATGAATACAATGATAATTTGTACCACTAGAGGCCCAGACTATTGAGCCGGGACTCATTTACCTCGTTGCGTTGACAGCGAGGGCGCTCAATGTGCTCGTGTGTGTGTGTGTAATCATGCATGTGTGGGCAATAGGGACTCACTCATCTCTGCCAAGGTCAGAGAAGGCAGCTGTATTCATTAGCCGCAGCCACTGATTGTGCATTCAGAGGGAATTTAGATTGTGTGTGACTACAATGAAGACGTTACAATGGATAAAATGCTACAGATAGCGGCAATATTTCCCAAGCTCATCAGAGAAAACACCGGAGGGACCCTAAAAACGTGTTTTTATTGTGGTCTATACAGGGGGGAAAGTAGATTGAAGTTCCTGCTGGTACTACAAATCTACCCCAACCTTCATTGCTTATATATTATTGTTCTCCCCAGCACCCTCAGCTTCATGCACCCCTGAACACACGATTCCATGCCTGTTTGGTGTAGAAAGAAATTAGTAACACTTGACATCATGGATAGTAAATGATTTATTTAAATGGTGAAAGTGCAGCAAAATAATGTCTAAATTGTTGTTCAAGTTTTGAGTTGTTGTACGTGAATTTCGAGAGTTCCAATATTTCCGACACCACATGAATGAAGCACAAATGGCCCATCTCGCAATGTTAATGAAAGTGAAACAACATTGCCACATGTGTCAACACCGGTGTTACTGATTACACCGGACATTTTACAAGAAAAGATGACTGTCCATATATGTGGCGCGATTACTTTGATCTTTAATGTTGGATCTGTCCTCCGCGCGACGATTTCCTCATTAACGTAATGGTTCCCTCATAGCATTGGATTTAAATATGAAATATTGCCAAATAGGTGCTTTTGCTTTTTGCGTCGACACCAAATCCTCCGCCATCGTCTTGTCTGTTAACACTCTCTCATCCTGTATGTGTGAAATCTGACTCTTGCTACTCTTTGTTGAGACTCCGTACGGAGCAGACACTTTCACTTATACTCCGCTGATACGTCAAAATTAACTAAATGGGTTTTATTTCTGTAAAAAAAAAAAGCAAAACGACGGGCCCGACCACCGTGTAACACCGACTATACCGCGGCAAGCCTAAGTCAGACCCCGCGGATCCAAGTGAGTACGCAGGTGGAATGACGCTCCCCATCTGAAAAGACCATAATGCACGTACAAACAAACAGACAAACCAAACCGAAAACATAACCTCCTTGGTGGAGGCAACTAACTGTTTGTTGACTTGATGTTACCAGATGTGTACCGGCCTACTTTCCCCGCTGGGCCGATGGCATAATTGTTCTCTCTGGAGTCACAACACAAAAGAAACCAAGCTGTGATTGTTGCGTGTTTTCTGGATTACACAGGAAACCAAACCAAAGCTGTGACTCGACTCTTAAGTTCTGTGCCAATATGTCGTTGGGAGACTTCACAGGGGCACACGTTCAGCTCTCTTGTCAGAAAGAAAATTGGCCAATCTAGAAAATAGTGATGTGAAAACTACTTTTGTAGAGCAGACTGTGCCACAAGGAGTGATGGGAAGAGAAAGAAAGCACTATTACAATCTTACAGAAGAACAGGACGAGAGAGAGAGAGATGCTATCGGTTTATCAATCTGAAGCTGGACACAGGCACTCTTACAGCACAGAAATACCACAAAGTTGAACTGAGCTGAATGGGGAGATTGCTGGGTCCAGTAGATTAGAGATGAGATGAGAATCAGGGCAAGGCGATAAAGAATTGGTCGTTCTTTTCATCAGTCTTGTTGGGAGCTGAGTGGGATGAGGACGGAGGGAAGAAGAGACAACAGAAGGAGGAAGGGAGGTAACAAGAGAGCGGAGAGGAAGGGGTGGAGGGGATGGAGGCCAGGGGCAGACAGATGGAGAGGTGGACGGAGGAGGAGAAAAGAGATAGATGGAGAGAGAAAGAGGGATTGTGCTGACTGCTTGATCTCTACTATCAGATGAGGAGGTTGGATCCAGTCAAGGTCAGACTAAAGGGAAAAAAAACAGTGAATTAAACAAAAACTTTCAATTCAAAAGTAATCCCATCAAGAGTAGATTTTTAATTAAATCTCTTTTATACGTTCCCTTGTTTCTCAGCACCATGGACATTTTTTCCCATCACATATCTTTTTTCCCATGGCATAACTCTTTCCCACACTTATATAGGAATGAAAAACGTCTCTTTCAACCCGACTCAATGGCTTGTTTCACTCTTATCAGCATCCTGCGTCTCTGTGGTTTCTCTGCTGTGAAAGCTCGCCGCTGTTCTGCTTCGGTGAGAGCGCCGAGAGGGGCGGGGGGGAGTTCCCAGGTCCTCCGTGCCTGCCTCCCTTCACTGCCCTGGGGGTAAACACCACTCGACCAGTGGACCTCTGAGGCTTTTTACCACCCAGGCCTCCAAACAACGCCTGCAAACATCCAAGGCGAGAATGGGCCCTTTTTACGAGGGCGCTTTGGCCCTCCATCAAAGAAAAAGTATATCAATAAATCTCTTTTCGAGTGGGAGAATGCACAGCGTTTTTCTGTTTTTAGTGTTCAGTGTGATGGACTGATCTTCAGAGAGCTGAAATGAGTGTAGAATGCCCTCTAATGATAAGGGTGGGGGGAGAGCGTGGCGGTGGCGGTGGGGGTGTTGAAGCTGATTAGTTGATTACGTGACGAGGGCGTCTTCTGAGCTGTCTTTAATTTGCTCAACCGGAAAAGAAAAGTAATTAATCTCAAACTTCCAAGACCTCTTGGGGCCTTCAAAAGCTCATCATGAGCAGCAAACAACAAACGGCAAGCCTTATTGTGAAAATTCGTTTATTAGCTAAATTGGTTGATTGTCTGAGAGGCTTAAATCTGGGATTTCTCGAGCGAAACAATCTGGAGGATTTTTTTTTTTCTTCCTCAGAAGCTTGTATTTGCTGCTGCTGCTGCTTCTGACGCACCGCCGAAGACGGAGCCGCGTTGTAATTGTGCAAAAAATGTGCCTGACATTTCCACAGAGGTTGATAACTTGTCCACGAAAATAAGTCTTTTGAGCTGCTGAATGGAGGAAAAAAGGGCAGCACGGAATTTCACAAGATGAAGTGAAAGAGATAAATAAAAAAGCAGGTATCTTTTCCTGCTTTTCATCCTCTGTGTTTCCCTGCTGGCTACAAAACAGTCTCTGAAAATGAATAGCAAGAAAAAAAGGGGGAGGAAAAGAAAGAGATGAAGGAAGAGGATGCAGGAAAAATGGTGTGATGAATGGCAGGATAAGATAAAGAAAGAGGAAATGAAAAAAACAGGAGATGATGATGGGAGAAGGTTAGGAGGAGGAGGATGAGAAAGATAAAGAGAGGAGACAAGAGGATGAAGAAAGGTTACAAGCGGGAGGGATGAGACGAGGACAAAAAGGACGAGAGAGAGAGGAAAGATGTCCCCCATTGTTTTTGACCAGTAAAGGTTTCATTACACTGCTGTGCGATAACAGCAGCTGGAGATCGTCTGTGAAATCTAGACCGCTCCGTTATCCCCCTGCTTCCCGTATAACAACGCCGTTTACCGCTGTATCGCTTTACCCTAACAGTAACCTACCTCTTCAAATTACACTCAGGAGCACACGAGCACAACAGCAGCGCCACAATGGAAGCCACAACTGATAAGGAAACAGTACACACCGACAAGCACACACACAGAAACAAACACACGTGTAAAGAGTCAAGCCGAGGAATCCTTCAAGCTACCGAGTCGAAGTTCATGATAAACATTTCTCTGCACTGTTAGCGGTTGTTCACATGTAGCGTTTAAAACGCGTAGGAAAACACCAGCCGTGCCACTTTCCTCCTTTTCTCCATGGTGCTTTGGAGGTTATGCTCCTGTCGCACCTGTCGTTACTAAGTAACCAAAACCTGCGTGCTGTGATGGTAAGTGATGATGAAGTTGCGGTAATTTTGCAGTGAGCCTCACTGACTAAACTGAACAAATTCAAAACAAAGAAATGATTTCCAGCACCGTAAATCCCTCACAGTAGCTTTACTGCTCGATTTCTCTGTGCCAGTTTGGCCGAGCTTTCAACTGAATGTTGTGACGTCCTCGGACGGAAAGGGGGAAGCCAGTAAAATAGTCCGTGGGTCAGATCGTAAAGCTCTGGGTAGCCCTGCACTGAAATGATTAACTTCTCCTCCATATATTTACTGTAGGCTGAAATTACTGAAGAAAGAAAAGATATCTGCTGGCTGTGATTGGTTATTCCTCGTCACATACCGCCGCTTGGTCGGTGACCCTCGGCATTGGAGACCGACGCACGGGGTACCCCTCTTGCGTTACCATTTGACGGACTAGGGACAGCGGGTCAATATACGCTTGTTACATGCATAGTGTCCTTTCAAACTTCCATTTTCACAGGAAGTTAGATTTAAGCAAAACACAAGCACTTACAGTAGTTGGGGTTAGGAAACGATCGTGGTTTGACGTTAACTTCATGTGATGTCACGTGACTCACGGAACTGACGATACCAATGACTCACGTGACAAAATAAGTCAACGTTACTTTTAGTTTCACACAGGACACGAACAAAGTCTTGTGTTTGTTCAATCCATTCACCAACCCTGACGCCTGCCCTTACCGGATTCTCATGCTATTAATACTACGTCACTTGCTCCGACCATCAAATAACGTCACGGGTGGGTTTACATTGGAGTTAGTTGAAAGGCTGGTGCATCACATATAGTCGCTAGGGTTCCTCGGTGGGTTGGTTTATGGTATTTGACGAGTTGGGGGTGAGCCCGGGTTGAATATGACATGCGGTGAGCGTTGCTGCATTCCGAAACTTGAACGATTTTATCTCTGGATGGACGTCGTCCTGCCGTGAAAAACAGGCGCTTGGAAAAGCTTGCACCGGTCTCACCGCTCTCACTTTTGAGTGTGCCTTCCATGCGTCTACATTGACAACAATAGATTTTGGGGCGCAAAAAACACGGCCTGTGAACGGCTCCCTACTGCAATTTTTGGCTTTTTAAGCATGTACATCATTAATTTGACATCTGCGTTTCTTGGGGATAATTGAGAATATCATTAAAATAAATCTTCCTAATGGGAACTTAAAATTAAAAAGAAAAAAAAAAAACACACTGTGCAGCTGTATTACTGTGTCGGCTGGTTTCTTCAGCTCTGGGTTTGAGCTACAGATCCTGAGCTCTGGAGCTTTCGCTTTCACGGTCTAACCACCGTCACCTCACGGCCCATTCACAGCAACGATGATCTCTGCTTTAGACTTCAATAGACATTCATCTCCTCTTCATTCACCACACACACACACACACACACACACACACACACACACACACACACATGCACCTGACGCCTGGAAGATTTGTCTGTGTGGGTGAGGATGTCTTCACGTGGCTGGGAAGCATGCCTGTGAGTAAATTCATGCACATACATAGTGTATGCACGGTGTGTATGTGTGTGTTTGTGTGTGTGACAGGATGAAATGGCTTTGACTGCATTTTCCACACAGCAGATAAGGATCAGAGGCGCCCTGATAGTAGGAATTAGGAGCAGGGATCCCATTGATCTCTAATGGACCGCTACAAGCGGTCTGAGAGCCCATCAGTGTATCCAAGGAAACACGACCCCTCGCACACACGCATACGCAAGCACGCACACACTCGCGCAAAACAAATAACACAGATACACTCGCTTGTGTTATAAATTCAAGAAATGTTTCTGCTGGTATTAGGTTACGCGGCCAAAACGCCCCCAGAATCAATGATGAAAGCTTAATTACTCAGGGTGAGAGACGAGACTGTGTGTGTGTGTCTGTGTGTTTTCAGTGTATGTGCATATGTGTTCATGCACTAATATTTTTGCTGCAGAAAAAGAGAAACAGAGAGAGAGCTAGAGTTTCAAGGCTGAAAGTTTAAGTGAAACTGGAAGCTCAGTGGACTAGATTGCCTGGTCGTCCCGATCCTTTGCCAGAAGATGAGGGACAGAAAATCAAATTACCCTTTTCTCTCTCTCTCACACACACACACACACACAGGCATGCACAAGGCCAGAGTAAAGAGACGGTGAAAGATGGCCTCCCAAACGTCTTGATATTGTGTCTCTTGTCTTTCATCGCAGATGAAATGAAAGCATCCCTCCTGCCTCTCTCCTCCGCGTCGCTCCTCGCTTTCTCTTGTTTTCTGGCCTACTGGGCACATCTATTACCCTCTGATGAATGACACTGAGAATCGTATCTGTGCTTACTACGCTCGCTGTACAGTGTCAGCGATTCATCCCGCGTCTGAAGCTTCGGGGTTGTGTGATCTGCTTCAATAGGGCTCTGTTAATCTCTGCAGGACCAATTAAAAAAGCATTATTGGAGTGGCTTTTCATGGGAATGTTACAGTGCCCATGAGTTCTGGTTGGTTTCAATGGCCAGAACATGTACTATTTCAAATGGTATTCACTTTTTCATGACGGCGATGTTATGAAATGTCTGAGACGAGAAAATCGACTTTGGTCTCAAAGGAAGTAAAAAAACATTTTTTTTTTTATTGATTTTCAGTTTCTCCTTGACATTGATGTTTTTTTTCTAGAAAGATATGTGAACGATTTTTTTTTATTTTTAAAAAATAATTTAAAGAAATAGTTCTAAACCCCACATATAAAGACATGTTATGTTAAAGGAGCAGTGTGTAACAATTAGGGGGATCTATTGGCAGAAATAGAATATAATCTATTAATATATAATCTTTAATCACCTGATAATAAGAATCATTGTGTTTTCTTTACCTTAGAATGAGCCGTATATATCTACATAGGGAGCAGGTCCTCTCCGCGGAGTCCGTCATGTTGCACCACCATGTTTCAACAGTAGCCCAGAACGGACAAACCAAACTCTGTTAACTTTTCCTGTTTGGGTCGGAGTTGATAACGTTAATAACCCACTCCCGTTGCCACCGCTCTCTCTCTCTTGCTTCACCACTCACTTCCCACACACACACACACACACACTACGCACTGGCTCTGGTCCAAATGGCTCTAAAGAGGGCTATTCATGTTTTCGCATCAGCCACCGTAGCTCTCCAACACGCTTGTCACACGGGAGAGACTTCAGTTGGTTGCAATCTCGTCACCTCACTGCTAGATACTGCCAGATCCTACACACTGGACCTTTAAATTTAACAGTTTTGTTCCTATAGCTTGTGGTGAGCGACGATTTGGCCAAAACAGCACACCACACTCTAACCGATTCCATTAATGAACAAAAAGAGTCCCGACTTTCAAAACTGGAAATCTCGCAAAAATGAAAGTGAAAAGACTTTTATTTCAAAGATCAGGTCATGATTCTTCATTTCCTTTTGTTACATAATTGTGCTATGAGACCCAAGTTGGTCTAACTTCAACAAAAGGAATTTACCAGCTGACAGATCAACTCTCTGGTTTCTCACTTGAAATTCTAACATCCATGTGTATCACATCAGCGCGATATAATGGCTGTTGAAACCACTGGTGGGGGCCGAATGCGTCTGAACGATCCGAGTGGATTCCCAGCTGAGCCTCTAAGTGCTACTTTTCAATTCTAAGTCTACTTTCTTTCCACTTCTCCTTCACTTCGCTCTAAAATTACATTGACATGGCATTATGATAACCCCATACTACAATAGAAAAGGCTAATTATGAGTGTTTAAGCTCCTTTTGTAATTAGCTAACTTGGAGTTTCTTACATTTCATCCTCAGAAGTTTCTTTCTTACTCCCCTGACACAAGTGACGGCAGCTGAACCAAGATGAACTTAAGATGATATTCACATGTTATGTTCAGGCTGGAATCTCACACTGTCTCTCTTTTGCACTGAGGCTAATTTAACTACTGAAATTGAGTGTTTAATGGAGGAGTCAAAGGATAATTACAGTCTATTATAACCTGGGTCTTATTTACTTGTATAGTTTTGTACATCTTTCCTATCAGTAATTTAAAATAAATGAACCAACTGGAAACTCACCAGCCTCGACTGATGGGGCAAAATTCATGAAAAGATTTGTTTTAAAAGAGAAAACAAAGCCAGACGATCAAACTATTCATTGCAAACACCCACATACTGATTTACTGGTTCAATTTTGACCTTGTGCACTTGTCTTAATTATGCACAGTTTTCCAGCCAGTATCAATTTGAATTACCGGATGATTTTATCCAATGACAACATTCAGTGCCAATGCATGCAGGAAGTCACGTGCCCTTTGGGTAGAGAGCTGAAAAGTAAGGTTGGGGTGATAAAGGGCCATGTATAATATTTGTATTTGACTTTCATGCAGGAGTCTAGAGTTTGTGTCCCGTCACAGACCTGAAATATGTTGGTTTGGTTTTTTATTTATTTTAGCTATTCTGGCGGCTTGGCTCTAGGGATGACAATGCCGGTCTTTTGGTTTTTCCACCACTTTGTTCCCGGTTGAAACATCGTAACAAATTCTGGATGGATCACCGTGAACCGACGTTCATGGTTCCCAGAAGATTAATCCTACTGACTTTGGTGATTTGGGCTCTTCTTCTAGTGCCACAATGATATTCACATTTGTGGTTTTTCAGTGAAATGTCTCAAGAACTGCTGGATCATGAAATTGGTACAGACATTCATGTTCCCCTCAGGATTATTTGTAATAACTTCTGTGATCCCTTCACTTTTCATCTAGTGCCATCATCAGATCAAAATTTCAATTTGTCCAATATGTTGTTTATGACCAAATGCTTGCAAAACTAATGACATACCCATCAGCCTCAGCTCTTCTCAGCTGCACTGTTAACTGCTAATCAACAAATACTATCGTGCTAACACACTAAATTAAGTTGGTGAACCTGGTAAATTTCACCTGCTAAACATTCATGTCAGCATTCACATTGTGAGTATGTTAGTATACAGATGTTAGGGATTTACAGATCCAGTCTTAATCCTCCCCTACTGTTCACAGACTCATCGGGGCCGCCCTGATTAATTTCAAATATGTTTGATATTTAGGAGTTAAAATCTGGATCATTACGTCAGTACTTTCCAAGTGGTACCATAATAGCCAATGAGAGAGACAATCTGGAGCAACCGACGGTGTTTCCTAGCTCTTGAGGCTAACATAAGCTAGCATACTACTGTTGACCGATTAAAATCTCACCTCCAATTCTCGCAGAAGAATAGACAACCCGTCTCCCCAACCATTTCTCATCCAGACTCATTTAGCCTTCTGCTTTTGTTTTTTTCTCATTGCAAAGCATTACCACAGCAAGTTGTTGCGACACATTAGTCGACAACATCTGCTTCCCCATGAGATCAGGTGAAGTGGTGCATTGCTCCCTCTGGCACGATAATCTTAGTAATATCCTGTAGTGTGTGATGCAACATCATTTTCAAATCTTGCAGTGTGTGCATGTTTGAAATTAGAGAGAAGAACATCTGTGAAGATTTCAAAATCAGTTAGGATTTTAAAACTCCTGTAGTCTGAGCTCAGCTTTAGTCTTGTTTAAACTACACAAATCACAATCATTATTACTCATCTACTACTTACTTATCTTAGCCAGTGTTTTAGTTGTCTAAACTTAACCACACCTTAACCATAGTTTATTTGTGCAAATGTTTCTTGCCCCGTCAGACTTTGTTGTAGCGATGTCACCATGTTACCAGATCCCATCAATCACTTTAGTGAGTACAATGTTATCATACTGACAGCAAATATGGCTAAATCTATAAAAACTATACCCAAGATGCAATAAATCATAATTATCTTTGAAGGTATACACCTGGTGGCATATGGTCATGTTATTTAAACACCTTGTCTTTATAGTAGAGGTCCGCAGATGCATATCATTTATTATAGTGACTCTATGCTTGTATACAGTATATTCAACCTCCACAAGCTTTATGAGTAATTTGGGTCGCTGCCTGCATTTCTCTGTGATATTACATACACTGGAATTCAGTTACTCTAATTATTCTTAGTTATATCCTTTAGCCAACTGTCTTTGACTCTGCTGGACTTTGATTAGCATCACTTCCCATCCATCTACTCCTTTATCTACGCCTCTCTCTTTCATTTTCAGTCTTTTGCCACCACTTTTTCCTCTGTGAGCGCTGGCTTAATTGAACGCGGCAGTTGTCTCCTTTTAATTTCAGAGTTTGCTAATGTCATTAATAATGTATGGATATTCTAATTAGAATCTGCCCCAGTCGCTTTACAGTGTAAACACTATTGATCATCCGTTAATTAAGTTTTAAATATCATTGACGGGACGTGGAATTGCAGGCAAATATGAACATTCTCATCAAGCCTTTCCCATGCAAGCATTCGATGCTCAGAGTCGTACCCTAATTAAAAAAATACTGCTGATCCGTTCTCTCAGTTCATTTCAGTCGGCTCTCACTGCATGTCACCAAAGCACACGCTAGACCCAAGCACGCACAAACGCAGTACACTCAATAAAGAGCGCATAACAAAACAGTCCTGCTCGGTTATTCAACTGAACATGCATACCACCATATAATTTCTATGATAAAATACATCCGGGCAAATTTACACACTTATCCGAGAGACATAAAGTATGGAGCTTTTAAGAGTTTGTATTCGTGCATAGCAGCTGGTCTCCCAACACTGCAGGATTAGTCCCCGATGCTACAAGAAAGTCAGCAGCATACCTTAAGATCCATCTTACAACACACACACCCTGCAAAAATGTACAATGCCCACACAAGGATGCAAACATCAACAAACAAAAGCAAGCAAGCGCACTTGCATGCACACAACCCCACATATGTACAAATATACAAACACACATGCTAAGTGGAGGCAGGTAGAGCCTCAAACAGCTAAGAGGGAATAGGCTTCTCTGGGATTGGGGGCAGAGCCCACTGCATACCAAACAGGCAGGTACAGATGGCAACCTCAGGGCTAAACACACCCCAAGGGCCTGTCTGCATGTGTGTGTTTGTGTGTGTGTGTGTGCTGCTAAAGTGATGTGGAGCAGCATGTGGTGTGAAAAAAAAAAAAAAGAGGAAAAGGTCAAGTGCTTGTCCAATTGCTAACAGCCACACCCTCCTTCCTGTCTCCCCTGTCTTTATCTACATTCTTCTAACCATCTTCACCCTGTAGTTCACACTTTCTCTCTATGAAAGGTCCATGAGGCAGACAGTAACATCTAAGGCAACGTTCAGACCTGGTATTAACATGCGCCCTGAGTGATTGGATCACAAGTGAACAGCTCTAAGTACAGTTGTGAACGCACTCAAGACAGGACGCATTGAGATCCGATCACTCAGACCACATTCAGAGGTGGTCTGGCCACATTCTTTTAGCCGTGTGTACGCGAATGTGTCCTGGGCCACATTGAAGGTCCGCCTACTCAACTGACATCCTACTGTATTCTGTCGTTACAACTGTATTTTATTTAAAAATATCTTATCTATAGGCTACATTATCTACAGTCTATCAGACTAGGCACGCAAAGTGCATTATTATCATACTGTCGGAGATCTGTGTTTTTGTTCTGCTGCTTTACACGGAGCTTTAAACAGCGGTCTCCTGGATGAAAGCCTTGTGTTCGCTGGACACAACCACCTCCCCTCCCGCCCACCCAGTATGTCTTTTCACTCTTTAAACCACATCGCCACGCTCCCGGTGCACTTGCGTTTCACAGTGGCGCTAAAGGGTGCCATCAGCGGTGGTACCGAACTCCAACGGCCGTGACAAAGTATCATGCATCCTCTTGTGACCTGCCATTGTGTTGCCAACCTTTGACATTTTATTTGTGTGATTCACAGAGGAAGTAAGTGAGTTTCACTCTTCACCTTCCTCAAGAGGAAGATTCACTTCCACACAGACACTTCTTAATTTCTATTTCGTGACGACATGTTTTCCTCTCAAGTTTGCATCAGAGCGAAGTGAGTTCAGAACCTGTTTTTAGTTGCCAGGGAGACGGCGAACGGAAACAGTCTGCGCCGCTTACTGTACAGTGACTGTTTGATTCTGAGTTCCTGCCGTCGCTGTGTTCCTCGTGAGGCCTTGTCCCATTATTTCCATGAAGGTGGCATCTTTGATGGAGACTGTTTTATTATCGTCTCTTGTCTGCTGGAATCCTGTTCAGCACAAATGCTCTCATTTTCAGCAGATAACGCTCGCTTGAGATCACCGCCAGTCGATGTGGAGAATAGATATGAATGTGTCTTTCTCTTTAATGAAAGATGGCAGCAGGGCTAAGGCAGTCTCATTTTTCCAAGGTTAAAATGTTCACAGTAAACACTTCTTTCTATAGAAGAGGACGGACTAGACTGTTTAGAAAGTGGTGATAACGCAGAGGAACAAGGCATTATTCAGCACTTGCAAACCCCCGCTGATATATTATGTTCATTTGGTACAACGAGGCAGTTAAATGTCACTGATTATTCCTTTAAGAGCGCTGCGGCCTCGGGCACCGACGAAGACATCAAAGTACTCAGAAACAAGCTGGTGATCTGTTGACTGCTTATTTGAGGACCACACAGACACTTCAGACCTCTAGTTCCAGTTTTTATACAACAAAAATCTGCAGGACAAATTCACTTTGTGCATGCATAACTGTTGGAGAGCATCAATACAGAGGAACTGATAGTCACGGAGACATGAGATGCCAAGAAATCAGACAACTAGGAACCAATTCTCTGTTCCCATCACTAGCATTTTCCCTGCCCGCCAAAGTGGCGGATGGCCTGACGATTTTACCCGCGGGTGCTAATTTCAGACCCTGGCTGCAACTAATGGTTATTTTCATTAATCTGTCGATTATTGTCTCGATTAATAGATGAGTTGTTTGGTCTATAAAATGTCAGAAAATGGTGAAAAATGTTGATCAGTGTTTCCCAAAGCCCAAGATGACGTCCTCAAATGTCTTGTTTTGTCCACAACTCAAAGATATTCAGTTTACTGTCATAGAGGAGTAAAGAAACCAGAAAATATTCACATTTAAGAAGCTGGAATCAGAGAATTGTTTTGCTTTTTTCTTTAAAAATTACTCAAACCGATTAATCGATTATCAAAATTGTTGCTGATTAATTTAATAGTTCACAACTAATCGATTAATCGATGCAGCTGTACTTTATACTGTAGGTTAGTAATAAACCATTAATAAGAACAAGAGTTGCCAGGTTGTGGTGTTGCTTTGTCTCTATATTTTATTATTTTATTTTATTATTATGTTTTCTGGTCGTCCGGTCCATTCTCGTGAACGCAATATCTCAGGAACGCCTGGAGGGAATTTCTTCAATTTTGGCACAAACGTCTACTTGGACTCAAGGATGAACTCATTAGATTTTGATGGTCAAAGGTCACTGTGACCTCACAAAACACGTGTTTGGCCATAACTCAAGAATTCATTTTTAAATTGTGACAATTTCACACAAATGTCTAACAGGATAAAATGATAAAGTGATGACATTTTGGACAGACATGGATGTAAACTGCAACTGGACCAGTTCGCGGAGGCACACAACCTCAAGGCGGTAACTCTAGTTTTTAATTTATCAGCAGTAAGACCCCTGCAGACAGTTGGATCACTTGCAGAGCTGCAGAGCATCTGGACCACAATTTTACCACTTGTTTATAATTGCAAGCCGGAGGAGGGGAAAACTCAAGGAGAGAACGTCGTGACCATTTAGAAATGGCTTACTCACTTCCTGAGAAGCCATCAAGTCTGCAGTGATAAATAAGTCATTAATTGGAGGTTGTTTGGGTTTCTCACATCGTGATAATCAATCAAAGTGGATAAAATAGCGAGCAGCTCTAGCGCTATAAGGGGAATATTTTCACAATCTGGCAACTTAAATATTGCTCTTATTAATGGCTAATGATCATAAATTAGTTGCCATTAATGGGTATTTTTCACAGAGGACATTTTATATGTCACAATAGGGAAAGCACAGGTGGTAAATAATAAAATTAATGATGTGTGTTGTGCATGCTGGCTCGCTGTCACACTGTTCTGGCTTAGTGGGACACATGAATCCAACGGATCGTTAATGTTTCCTACTATGACAAGTCAAAATGTCTGCTGCGAAAAAGGCCTGTTGGTTACAACTTATAAACTATTTGCAGAGTATAATTTGTGGCCTTATTGGAAGTTATGTGTAACGCAGACATGTTAAAGCAAATTCCATTCTCTTGCAATTATGCTTATAAGTGTAAGTCATAGTGTAAGGCTACTTGTTGGGTCATTTTCTCCCTGTCTTGAGTGTTCTGTTACTTCCTGTTTTGCCTCCAAGCCATCCTATCTGCATTAACTGGAGCATCTGTTTAACCTGACAGATTGAAACTTTGCTCGTTCTGTTGGATGACAAAATCAATACTGGTGAAGGGAGGTGAAAAGAACATATTGCCAGTTGTAGCGTGAGTGAAGAGATAACAACTTTTCCTCCGTCACAGTTTTCCACGATGGCTCGTTGGACTGAGGTGTGAGTGTCTTATTGATCGGTGATGTCATTTAACCGGCCGCTGCATTTCCCGATGGGCTCGTTTTTATTTGTTATATATTTATGCTGAGGTCACACTGACATTGGTGGCGGCTCATCAGACTAGTTTTAATTAGTGAAGTCATTTCAAGCCCTGCTCTGTCCCTCAGTGGCTGCTTTTTGTTTCTGTATTCAGAAAAAAACATAGACTGTATATAAGAAGTGGACGTATTCAACATGACGTCATGCATTGGTTTGTGGACTGACGTTCTGAAGCCTCGAGTTCGGCATTTTGGCCGTTGCGATCTTTTTTTTTGCAACCAGAAGTGACACGAGAGGGTGGAGCTAAATACAATTGAAAGCTGAATAAGACATTTTCAGGCTTCCAAAAAGTTTCTAATTAACTTTCATGGTCTGAAAACACACTGTGAAAGAGTTAAAGTTGTAAGACAAAAATACAGACAATTTAAGTTATCGTTTAGTTATTTATATTATTTAATATTTATTTATTTATAATGTATTTCTGTATACATTTTTGTTAAGTTAATCTCAACTTGTTGCTGTTTAATGCTGGTTTGTCTATTTCCCAATATCACATATTTGAGATTTTAGTTAAGAAAATCATTTGGGATTTCACTTTATGTTAAAGTCTGGAATATTTTCAGCTGAAAAACATTGATTTTTAATGGCAGTTTAAGGACTTTTTTAATCCCTTAACCATTTTACAAAACAACATTGCATTTACCCTTATTTTATTCCTTAAAAGGGGTGCAATATTTCAATTAATTCAGGGGTTCACCCCAAACATGATAGTTGATTAATGTTTTATCAAAATTAATGTATTTTTTAATGGATTATATGCACGGTTTAAGGGATTTTCAAAGGCTAAAACTTGACCAATAACCATAACCATAAAATCCATCTTTTAATTTACCTTTTAAGACTTAAGGATTTAAGGTATTTCTAGATTAAGGTGGATTCAGGGATGGTTTTCATGTTTAGATTTTTTATTGTTGCTATTTGCTATTTTGATCAATTTTAAGGTGTCTTGCCCCTTAAACTACATATATAATCCATTAAAATACCATGAAATATTACAATCCATTAATCCACAGTATCCATTAATTGTCCCATTGAGAATACCTTAATTACATCATTATTAATGGGTATATTAATGAAATTGGAAGATAAATAATTAAGGGATTCAGGAGATATTGAATGGTTCTCAGACAAAAATAGTTGAATTAACTATTTCAACATCACACCCCTACACCTGTAGATTCACCATAACACACCCGGTTTCCCTGACCACTAACACACCTGCTGTTTTGTTGCCCACCAGTAGGAGGGGCTGTTGTTGTGGTAATAATGAAATGCACCTTAGACATCCAAGTGTCCTTTCCCCTGCTGCATGTAATAGAGGAAAGTGAATGCTGATAAGGCCTTTCTCTGGAATTCACATACTCAAATTCCCTTGTGTTATCTGTCCGGTAAATCTTAATTTCTTTGTTGTTCTTCCTCTCTCCTCCTGGATCACAAACACTCGTAGTAAGCAAAGACAACCTCTGGCTCTATCAGGTTTTGTTTCTGCATAAAAAGTGTGTTGATTTGGGAGAAAAGTTGCTGGTGTTGCAGGTTCGGCCCTGTCTGTTTGTGCGGGCACATGTGTGTGTTTGTCTGTCAGTGTGTGTCAAGCCTCTCAGTGAGTGTTATCCTTTGTATGAACAGGGTTGTTGATGGGGGCTGGGACGGAGCAGGTTGACATAGTGCTGAGTTGCATGGGAAAAGAGAGTGGCGTGCTGTGTTTGTAGACTCAGACGAGCGTGGGGCAAACCGGCTTCGACAGGAGACATCATAGGCAGAAAAAACAACAAGATTATAGGAATCAGCCCCTCCCAGACTTTACCCGCTCTCACCCCTCACCAGCCAGCTGTCCATGAACCCGTCGACTTCACCCCGTTCTTTCTTTTCAATTCTCCGCACCTCTCTTCCTCTCCACCTTTCTTTAGCTCTCCACCTTTGTCCTCTTATTCAACACCACCTCCCCCTTTTTTCTACCTCACAGACCAATTATCCAACTAACTCGCCGTCCGCTCTGCTCACACAGACCTTTCTTAATTCAATTAATTTGTACATGGTCACGTCCACTGTTTACCTAGCATTTATCTGGCGTCTTCTCAAACAGATGGTTTACTGGTTACGCAACGCATTTATCCATGTAAGCGTGAATATGTCAGAAGTGCTCTGCAAATGTTGGGGCTGAATTCAACATGCTCTCTCTCTCAAGGGAATCACACTGATCCTCTTTGTGGAGGAGGCGATGTAAAAGTTTTATCTGCGGTCGCTTTTGTCGTTCCAACGAGCCGCGGCCATTTCATTCCATTTTCAATGAGGATTTTTATTTGAGGGATGATAGAGAACAAATGTGTGATATCATATAACCCACACCTATCTGAGGAGAGGTCACGGGGTGAATACGAATTACCAAAAGTGTCACTGACACACATTTTCCTGCTATAAACAATGATTGAAAGTGTCCTTGTACGTCTCCTAGACAGGAAGAACGTTTCCAGACACCTGTTTTTAATGCACATTATCAATTTGTGCATAAAAGAAACTCCAGGAATTAAAAAAAAAACGAAATATTTCAAAAAATATTTTATTTTTAAAATGCAAATGGACACGTCCTTTAAAATGTGTTTAAAGGGCGTGTCCATTTGCATTCTGTCCCATTTTTCGTCGTTGCAAAAAGCAGTGGCGTAGGTTACCAAAGTGACCTAATCATGAAGCTAATCAATAAGGTTATGAATAATGCGATCGCTAGCACGAGCTGAGTCAAAGTTAGCTGTGCTAAGTTTGGAAATAACTGAAAGGGTTGGGTTGAATGTATACTGCCGCGTTCTGCGAGGTAAAATTACTGCTTTTGTGAATGGAGTCTGGTGGCTTTGAAGAGAGCGATATAATAGCTTCAGTTCCACGTTGGAAAGGGCTGACGAGTGGCGAGGTAAAGCAGCTGTGGGCGGGAGCAGCAGAATTTTTTTTATTTTAACCACCTAAAAAAATCACTATCAGTTTAAGTGTACGCTATATTTAGAATATTTTCATTGCTTTACCTTTCTGACTGGGAACTGGAGCTGTTATATTGCGGCCTTCAAAGCCACCAGACAAAACTCCAGTCACAAAAACAGTAATTTTACATCGCAGAACACGGGAGTTGCTGGTCTAGTGCTGCATTGATCGGTTAGTTTGTTATTGTGTGACTTGCGGATCCAAACTAACATGGCGTTCACACAGCAGTACATTGCTTAGCTTCCTGTCTGCTTCTCCAAACTGGGAGCGTGCCAACCGTCATCTAAGTTACTGTATGTAACGTTAGAACACTGACTATAAGGATGTATATATATATATATACACTGTACACGTAGCAGCGTCAGGTCAGGTGGGAACATTTTAGAAGGGCTGGGGAAAATAGCATTTTGACACTAAAACATACAAACCATGACCAAAATAATAATAATGCACCCGCCCTTTAATTAAGTGTTCTACTGCGATGGTTTAATGGCACCCGACTGAAGAATTTACGCCATCAACTATTTATCTCGATGATGAATATTCGCACAACAGTAGTAGATGGAAACGCACATAAATTTGCATTTTCTTTGGCAGATTTTCTGGAAATCCATTTGAAATTTTTGTTACATTTAGATAGAAACTTGAAGTGTCGTGACTCAGACGTCCTTTCAGATATAGTTCATTTTAAAAAAAAGCTCTTTCCCTCATATTATGTTGGTGTGAGGCGCCTATTATGAGCCTGGTTTACAGGTTCACAGATACACCACCAATAGATTTCTTTCATCCATTGTTGCTTAAAGACTGAGGTTCACAGTTCATTCTTGTCTTGCAGTTGATCCGCACGGTCCATTTAGTAAGTGTTCACGAGCTCCCAGGAAGTATGACAAAGTTTTATCTGAAATTTGATAACTTGAGCCTGAAATTCAATTAACTTGGTGCTAAACTATAACGTTAACCAGAGAATGACACCTTGTTTTCTGCTGAAATCCTTCATGGTCTCAAATATAAATTGTTCTTTGAGAGACTGAAGGTGTTATAGGAGTTGTATGTTATTGATCAAGGCAGTCTTTGTTTTTTAAATCCATTTTTTAAGCTGATGTGTTCGTAATTACCTTGAGGTGTCCTTCATCGCGTCCTGCCCTCTCCCCCTCACCGGCTAATGACCTTTCACTGTGACAGACAGACAGATGACTCCATTTTACCCCCTCTGAGCGAGTGTCAAAGGGATGATAAAAGAGGAAAAAGAAGGATGTGATGAAGAGATGAGGAGCTTAGCAGGATTTGACAGAACACTGTTGGAGATGAGCGGAAGTCGAGAGGATGGATGGATCAGCAAAAAAGTAGACGGAAAGGAGAGCGGTGTTTGTTTGTCACTCTGAACCCGTCTCAATGGCCCCTTTCACACACAGGAAAAACATCCTTTGTCAGATTAACTTATTGCTTGTTCTCACCTCTGACACCTGCAGCTCAACTGGCCTGGTGGAGCAGAAAAAAGGCACGGTGGATATTATTCTACAAAATAATCTTTAGTTATTAGCTCATTTTTTCTCCAATCTGTAGAGCCAAATCTTTTGTCACACACACAGCTTTTAACATCACTTCTGCACGCTTACAATCTGTACTTCTGTACGTTATTGTCAACAAATTCCACATAGACCAAAGCCAAAAAATTAATTGATCCTCACATGACAGGTGTTGCCTATGTAACTGAAGCTAGATATAACTTATTCCTCTGTGCCATAGAGCTCCATTGTTGTTTGAGAACTTTGAAAAACACATCAACCAGTTGTAGTTTATTTTGAGTCGATCCCACATACACCCTCCTGCTGTCGTAAAAACTCACTAATGCACCTAATGCACAGATGAAAATAGTCCCCTTCAAATGCACCATTTACTCCTGTTTGAATAACATTTGCTAAAATCTACAGTACCCAGCCGTTTTTGTTTTTTTTAGATTTTTTAGTCTTTCTTAACCCTGCAATACAAATGGTCCGCCAGTGCCTACATTGGTATTTTTGTTTATTGTGATGTCATTTTTATATTTTTCATACCCCTAAAATGTACAACGTAAGCTAAAAGGTTATATAAGCCAATAAACCATATTAATTGACAAAAGTATTGAAATTGAGGGAGGATGAGGGAGAGAGGGGGCAGAGGAAACACGCCATAAGTTATTTGAACTATGCACATTTTTTAGTTTTTGGTTTTGTTGCGTTTCTCATGTAACTTAATGACGTCATCAAGACCGTACAACGTGATGACGTGAAACTCAGAAGCCTGCTGCAAAAACAATGAATGCTCTACTGTAGCTATTATGTCTTTTATTTTAGATCGTTTTAAACGGGATGATGCAAACAACAATTTAAAGGGTTAAAAATGTATATTTATATTTTTGATATCTTTTTAAAGGTGCTCAGAGCGGCGGTGCTCAGAGCGGCGGTGCTCAGAGCGGCGGCCGTGAGCTAGCCAGTGGGGCACACTCACTTGCACTAAAAGCATGCGGCCCGGCTATATCAACAACGCACTGAGAAATTCCGATTACAACACACACAGAGGTAGAGTGACTTCATTCTCTGCTCAGGTAGACATTACTCCTCTATATATTTACATAGCAAATAGATGTTTGCTGCTATATTAATGCTCTGGATATCGAATAGAGTACCTTTAAAGATTTCACATTCAGACATGATGCTTTTACAGAGAATTCCCATAATATTTACCACAAAGGTTACAGGTGTAACGGGGGTTATTGTACGGCCGTCACTTAATTTAGCATAAACTGAAAGGAGCTCTCTGTTTTAGATTGTAGAATCAATATCAACATCTCATTGTCTTGTTCCCTGACGGAAACTGTGGAGCGACTTAATCAGCAGTTCAAGGAAAACACTTTTACTCCTCTGGCTGACAATGAAGGACAATAAAGACAGCTGCTGTACCTTTTAGCTGTGTGACTGGAGCCCAGTATGAGCCCGTATTTACATTTCAGTCAATAGAGTATTCACTCATCTGTTTGAATGACCTTGTAACGTCAGTAATCCCTGCTTCACAATGAATAAATACATAAACAATGAAATTTCATCTGCTCACAGTCGCTCATTTTGAAAGAAAGTGAGACAAGGAAAAGGGAGAGAGAGGTGTGTGACTCGGATTTCACAGTAATTCGCCGACTGATAAGTAATTGCACTCTCATATAGAGTGCAGATAGTGTTGTTTGTTACTACAGGGTAGTGACTGTGGTAATGGCCCAATCCATATTGTACTTGTGCAGCAAACAGCGAGGCAATCAATGTGTCTGAGCAATTACTGTGTAGTCCCCTTATTGCATGTAGTCTATGTTACATGTTCTTGACACTGAGTTAACATGAGCTGTGAATGCAATCTGTGTGAGAGCCGTGCTGCTTCAGTATTAGTTCCAGCTCTGTAGAATGCAGAAGCAAAGTGTACAGCAAATTTCAAAGAGCAAACAAAAAGAGCGAACTGCTTCCAGTGTGCTCTCTCTGCAACCTGATGTTTTATTCAGAGATGAGTTCAGTTCACTTCACTCTGCTATAGTGATTTATATAGGGCCTGCTTGAACAAATGAGGGTTTTTTTCCCTCCTCAACGCAAAGACAAAGACAGAAGGAGGAGAAAGCTATTTGCAATTTGGAGCATCAATAAAAATGCAAATAGTGGGAAACCATTTCTCAGCTGTGACAATGGAGGCGTTGTCATTGCGGCGCCCAAAGACAGCGAGACGGATGGACCCGCCCGAATCCACAACCCAGAATTCTTTATCTTTAAACTGAAACACTCAGACTCACAGAGGAGAGAGGGGAGGGATTTATTTCTTTCTGCAAGTGCTGCTTTTTTTTGTTGTAAAGATGATATGTTTTCGTACTGTGCCGTGGCGGTGGCTCTCGCTGCACAGGAGCAGATGTTGGACTGACATTCGTGGCGGAGGTGTCACTGTTGACGTGTGGAGCACGCCAAGGTCTGTCAATCAATCAGTATGTACAAGATGTCCTTGAGGAAAAAATCTTGAGGGACAGGTGTTGAAAAAAGCTCACAGCTAGAGCAGTTTATTGATAAACAGGCAAACTTGTCTGGGCGTGTACTGGGCAGTCGTGGAAAGTCACTAAGTACATTTACGGGCTTCGTACATAACCTTCGCCCTGGGCTGAGCGTTGACCCTGGGATAATTTAGCCCCTTTTCACTTACACGTTGTTAACCCAGGGTTAACCCATGATTCACACTGCTCTTTTACTAGCCCTGGGTTAAATGTCAGTTGTAACATGTGACTACTGTTCCATTGTTTACTTTGGCCCTGTTTGACACTGGCAACTTTTAGCCTTGTGTTTAGTCAATTTTCAGGGGATAACCCTGCAAACTCAAGTCTAGCCCTGCTTCAGAGCAGAGCAGGGCCAGCAAGCCGTAGGCTAAAGTCAGAGTTAGCCCACTTTGGAATGTGCCAGGATTGTGCCAGTGTGCACAGTTCTCTTAGCCCCAGGCTAACAGCTAACAGCAGTGCAGAAAGCCCTTAAGTACTATACTTAAAGCAAAAGTGTGTATGATTTAGGGGGATTTGTTGGTATAAATGGGATATAATATTCCTAACTATGTTTTCAGTATGCTGGGCACACACTACATGAGCATCAAGATGATTTTTTTGCCTGCTCCCAACAATCATCAGCGAAGCCACGATTATTTGATGGTTCTAAAGATCGTCTTGCTAGATATTTTTCCGGTGTGAGGTATGTTAAAGGTCCAGACACTCCAACCCAACATCGAAGACCTAGCGGCGACAAAGGCCGCCTGTTGAGTCGCCTCACGTTGCCTTTTCTTGGCCAAAAAGTTGCACTCGAACACACCGTAAAGACTACAGCCAACGGCCTACTACCACGTACATTCTGCGCCCGTGTGAGATTCAATTATTCTCCACACCAGCAGGTCGCGGTAGTCTGTATTTGTCATTCAAAAAGGGAAACCGGAAGACATTTCCACACCACTCTCACTCACCACTTAGCTCCATTCCAGATGGCCATGTCACTGTGAAAATATCTGTGTATTAGATGATCAGATGAGATGAAGATGAAAAATGAGAAGAGCCTTCTGTGTGCTTCTTTCCCCACTTCTGTTTCTGTGCAATCAGAGAGAATTATCTCACCGACAGGCGCTGCCGCCGATTCAACATGCTGAATCGGCCAAAAAACCTCCAACACGGGCAGACTAGAGCAGACAGTGCTGGAAACACCGCAAAAACTAGGGCGACAGAAGCTCACCGACGACCCAAAACTGTCTGACAGCCAACCGTTGGCTTGGTGTGTCAGGGCTTAAATAGCTAATGTTGTTAAAGACTGATCAAATCTGCTAGCGACAGTCGTCATTCAGCAGGAAAAAAACAATGGTCTTCGTATTCGAATAATGAAAACTCCCCCCCAAAAATCCTTTAAATGGAACCTATTGTTTAAAAAAACTAAAAGTTAAGATTTTGAGTGGTAAATCTGCCACTGCTATCATTGTAAACTGCACATGTGCTGTGCAAGAATGGGCTTAGTCTTTGAGACAAGCAAAGTCTGCTAGTATCAGTCAGACAATCCATCAGCCAGCCGGCTCTCGTAGGCCTTTCATTCCGACCTTTTCTGTTTTTTTGAGAACAACACAAGTCCAGGAGCGAGCGCTCACATGAGCAGCTACCTGTGGCACATATGGAGGAAAACAAAAGCCTTTACTTCACAGTACAGTTGCTGTATCGGCTTCTGATGGCAGCGAGCGGGGGGGAGGGTGTGCATATAGCGAGCAGCTGGTTGAGAACAGCAGGACCTTGAGGCAGACGCATTAAGAAGCACGTGAAGTCAATGAGAGTTTTTCTTTTCCCTGACTTGGTGTTTCCATGCTCGCTGATTCTCCCTCTGAGTGGAGTAAGTGCACAGGTAAGCGTCCGGTTTATTGGTCCAGACTGAGATGGAAGAAATTCTTGATCGGCTCTGACGGGCAGCCCAATGATTTTTTTTGTGTGTGTGTGCAAACAGAGAAGCAAACGTGGTTGTTTTTTGAGCGTGCTCGTCGACACACACTCAGGTGTTTGTCACCTCTTGCTGAGATCAAAAGGTAAATTTTATCCTTTGGGTGCTAAAGTTCTCCACTTATCCTGTTATTCTAAACCGCCTGCCTGCAAAGTTGTGAATATTTCTCTGAATATTATATCGCTAAGGAGCTTATCAGACATTAACAACAACAACAACTCCTACATCACCTCTGAAATATCACGCCGTTCTATACGGTGAAACCTAAAAGACACACGGGAGCTCTCTTGACCCCCAAGGGAGTTTAGGGATTAAACGTAATCTCTTTCATTTCCAACACCTTCATGTCGCTTTCCTATATTTCGTGTCATTTCCTTCCTTCCACTCGTCACTTTCTGCTCTCCGATCTGCATTTATGCGCGTACGATTTATTCATGCGTATACAAAAAAGATTTCCAACGTGCACAGACTACAGACTCTTCTCCAAACCCTACCTTTTTCTGTTGTCACAACTGCATGTGTGTGAGTGAGAGAGAGTGTGTCCTCACTGCTTGGCGGTAATGCAGTAGAGTTTAGGCAGAGTGAATGATCACTCTGTTTATAGGGATTTGATTGCAACCCAGAAACCAGCCCACATTCTCCGTCTGTCAGCTGCCAGCGAGCAGCCTGGCGTCAACACTTTACTCCCTGAAACTCTGCCTTCCTTTTCCCTTTTTCCTTCTCACTGCATCTCCCTACTCTCTCCTAATTCTTTTCCCGGCTCCCCTCCCTTTCTCAACAAATTTATTTATTTGCACCCCCCACCACCCTCCCTCTTTCTCTTTCTGTATGTGCTCTGATTTCCCTGGGAACTCAGCAGCAGCAGCAGCAGCAGCAGACATATGCCTTCTCTTCTCAAAAAAAACAAACACATGACTATGTATACAGTATATACACGCATGCATTCATTATTCCATGCAGATTACCTGGGAATGACGGCGTGTGGATGTAACAATTTCAATATTTGTTTACTCTGAGCTCCCAGTCTCCCAGTTTGTGGTAGCAGAAGTTTATGAAACCAAATGAATTATCTGTGCCAGTTCCCACAGGGCCAGCAAAACACACAGCTCATCACAAATTTGATTGTGAAGATTGAAATGTTCGTCCCCTCTGACCTGAAGCAATGTTGTGTGTCTGCAATGTGTGTGTCACTCTGTTTGTCTTTTCTTGGCACAAATGTAGGTTATATAGAGGCACTATGGGTATCTTTTAGTGTGTGTGTGTCTGCATGTTTCAGATGTTTTCTTCTTTCCTCACACACATTGATGCCAAAAGGATTCCTCACTACCTACCCAGTAAGCTTTGTTGTTCAAACATCTGGTAATTATGTAAAAACTAGGGCTGTCAATTGATTAAAATATTAAATCAAGATTAATCGAAGATTGTTCATAGTTAATCGTGATTAATTGCAAATTAATCGCACATTTTTTATCTGTTCAAAACGTACCTTAAAGGGAGATTTGTCAAGTTTTTAATACTCTTATCAACATGGGAGTGGGCAAATATGCTGCTTTATGCAAATGTATGTATATATTTATTATTGGAAATCAATTAACAACACAAAACAATGACAAATATTGTCCAGAAACCCTCACAGGTACTGCATTTAGCATAAAAAATATGCTCAAATCATAAC
>CAKAOH010027846.1:0-19183 GCA_916701665.1 Sebastiscus tertius | reverse complement strand
ATATTACGTTTTTTTTTCTACATATTATACTATGAATTTTCTTTTGAGAAATACTATACTATGACTTTTTTCGACATATTATACCTGGCCTTTTTTCCGATATACTATACTATGACTTTTTTTTACTTTTTTCGACACACTATACTCTGACTTTTTTCACTTTTTTGACATACTGTATTATGACTTTTTTTTCACTTTTCGACATACTATGCTATGACTTTCTTTTCAACATGCTATGCTATGACTTTTTTTTCAACATGCTATACTATGACTTTTTTTATAAACTATACTAGGACTTTTTTTTTTTTTTTTTTTTTTTTTACATACAATATTAGGATTTTTTTTTTCGACATATTATTCTAAGACTTTTTTTTCGACATAATATTGTAACAGCCCGGCTCTTAGGCTGCAACAAAAATGGGAGTGGAGACAAGGTCAATGCAAAAAATAACAAAGTTTATTAACAAAAACACGAAGTAATGAGTAAATGTAAAGATCAGTATCAGTAATCAGTGGTGTAGGAGAGCATGGATGCATGGCTGTGGGTGCATGTAGCAAAACAAGAAGAACAGCCGCGCCGTGATGTCCACACGAATGGAGTGATGTGCGAGAATGGCGAAGAGGGTTTTATAATCAGCGCTACACCGGGCCCAGGTGTAGCTCATCATCTCATCATGTCCCCGCCTCGACCAGAGCCTGCAAGAAACAAGAGACGAGCGAGCCAACACACACCTAGTGGTGGGGAGGGGTCGTCACACTGTACTATGACTTTTTTTTCCATCATAATATACTATGACTTTTTAACTTTTTTCAACATACTATACTATGACTTTTTTTTGGACATAAAAAAAAGTCATAGTATAGTATGTTCAAAAAAAATGTCTATGTATAGTATGTCGAAAAAAGTCAAAAAACTGTCTATTTATGGTATGTCGAAAAGAGTAACAAAAAAATCATAGTATATTATGTTGAAAAAAATATGAAATTATAGTATGTTGAAAAAAATGAAGAAGTCATATAGAATGTCGAAAAAAAGTCATAGACATTTTTTTTCAACATACTATACTATGTACAGTATGTCGAAAAAAGTAAAAAAGAAAAGTCATAGTATAGTATGTTGAAAAGTAAAAAAAAAAGTAATTTTAGTATGTCGAAAAGTCATAGCATAGAATGTTATAAAAAGTCATAGTATGTTATAAAAAGTCACAGTATGTCGAAAAAAGTAAAACAAAAAAGCCATAGTAGTTTGTCAAAAAAAAAATCATAGTATAGTATGTTGAAAAAAGGTAAAAAAGTCATAGTATATTATGTCGAAAAAAATATAAAATTTATAGTATGTTGAAAAAAGTGAAGAAAAGTCATATAGAATGTCGAAAAAAAGTCATAGTATAGAATGTTATAAAAAGTCATAGTATGTTATAAAAAGTGACAGTATAGTATGTCGAAAATAGTGAAAAAAGTCAATGTATAGTATTCGAAAAAAGTAAAAGAAAATCATAGTATATTATGTTGAAAAAAAGTCAGTGTAGTATGTTGAAAAAAGTAAAAAAAAAGTCATAGTTAATATGTCCTAAAAAAAGTCATAGTAAAGACTGACTTCCTCTCCTCTCCACTCTTAGCCAGCGATACAATAATCATGCAGCCGCAAATCATGGCAAACACAGTTTATTGTCAATCAAAAGTGACAAATCTATACATCCCATAAATAAAGAGTTCACAAAATAAATCAAACATTACACACTGTTTCTGTTCTGCTGAGTGAGGCTGAGATTATGTACAAATTAGGATCAAACACTGAGCTTTTTAAATCAAATCATACACTCTCAAACATTTAGGATCAATAATATTATCAACATGGTAATTGACGTACACTTAATGATCTTTGATTGTGCATGTACACCGCTACATTCAATGCCCAAAGGATCACTTACATTCATGTGCTACTCCGAGTGTGGCTTGTTAGAGATTTTGACACCCGTCATGCACATTACAGTATAAACCACAAACTGTATTATTAAAAATCTGTTTTTGTTTTAACCCATTAGATGCCTGCAGGGCTTTACTCCATGGCGCCAACTCGGACAGCGTTAATTAGGTAAGTTATGAACAACAATTATCCTCAAAGGGACTATAGGGGTATAGTTTTAGGTGTAGTCTTTGTTCTTTGTTAAACAGCTGAATGGCAGAGTGATATGTGTTTGCTGCTGTTAATATCTTAACATAGAACTCCCTGTCAGATCTAATATTGCTGCGTCAATATTGAGAATCAACTCCTAACTCTGTACAGAACTTTTAGACTTGGTTAATGAACGGTTTTGGTTTTACAGCTGCACTGAATCTGTGTCGGCTGGATGTGGAAGTAGGCAATTTTTAATGCTACTATATTAGCCAATAGGGTTGGGATGATACACTTATCTCCCATTCGATATATATATTGCAATATTTGTTAACTTTTTTAACACTAAACCATGGGAAGAAGTTGAATCATACACTTTTAGGGACTTTTACTTTGAAAAATATCTAAATTAATACAGTAAAAGTGTTTGATTTTCAGCATGTATGTAGCGTCGGCCGGCTTGACTGCATGTCACCGCGATACGATAACGTTTCCTGTCCGTGATGTCTAGCTCTGCTTTTCCTGTCACTGTGTGAAACCCAAAGTGTTTCCATCCTTTACTGGATGTGTAGTGTTTACCACTTTGGATTTAACCTGTGAGGGTGCAGGTCGTATCCACGCTGACCCTCCAACGTTTCTTTTTGTTTCGGCTCGCTTCGGTTTGTTTTGGTTGACGGATATGGAACGGATATGACGTCATGTTACAACAATAAAAGCGGTAACTTCTTTCTATATCCGCAAATATATAGATTCTGGCATTAAAAGGTGAATTGATATTTTTATTAGCTTAAAGCACTTGATTAAGTACCGTTATATCAGAGGTGTGTTGAGACTCTTTCTGCCCCCTAGTGGTCAATAATCGCCTTATTCAGCTGTAATTTGAGGACTCTTCTTTTGCAAAACTTTTCAGTACAGTGATCCGCTAAAATATTAAAAAATGACCTCCAAAACACTGGCCATAACATAATCATAGGAAAATATCTCAGTCATTTGTATCACACCGCCGCTTAAACTACGGCCCCATGTTAAAATACTTTGATAGATTTCAGTTCCACACTCAGAAACAATAATTTAGCTATTTCTTTCTCAGTAGTTTGCCGTTTTATATGTACAAAATAAATCATCAATAACGCCATTAAAAGTACATTATCTGATAACGCTCTGGTGGCTACAGAAAGGCTTGTCTGCAGATGAGTCACTGCCATCATTTAAAAAAAAAAAAAAAAAAATCATCTTACAGATCGTATCTTAAATATCTCTAAATCAAACAACTGTTCTGTACAAAACGTGATATCAACAAGTGGCTGCCTCCCGTGAGTAAAAATAGCTGCAGTGGTAGAAAATGGCTAGTGTGCTCCTCGCTCTCTGGATGCTTTGGTAATATCTGTCCTTTAGCCTTCGATGTAGATCCCACAGACTGGAGTGAAAGTACAAAAATGAAAATATACTGTCGATGTTTAGTGGGGACGTTAGACGGCAAATCTACATATAAAAATGACAAACCTTTAAAACAAACCAATGATATGGCTTCTCATATATATATTTTTAAATACACCAAGTGTCTTTAAACTTGCATCTTAACACTGTGAACCTCACATACTGTTAGGATCAAGTCCTTCAGTCTTCTCCTCGCTGGGCGTCATATGGCGGTGTTCATGTGGGCGGAGGGCCGTTGGTGTAGCGCAGCATGGGGTAGAAGGAGCGGGCGAAGTTGTTGGACAGCGTGCAGCTGTAGTTCTCGTCGGACAGAGGCACCAGGCAGGCCAGAACCAGCAGCATGAAGAAGAGCAGGTGTAGGGGGAAGGCAGCTCGAAGAACCCGGCGGAAGAACGGTCGCTGTGGGGAACAATCCCTCCTCTCCTCCCTGATGTGGACAGATGATACAGAAAGTTCATTTTTGACTTTGCAGCTGTAGTTTCACAAAAAACACTTTACTCAAAGTCCAGTTAAGAACTTTTTCAGACCTTTCAAGAGTAAAAAAGGACATGTCATGTGTCTTGGTTGTTTTTTTGTAAGTGTTTTCAATGCATTTTTTGTCATTGTGGTGACTTTTGCAGGATACCTGGAGCTACATGACTTTACCAACCGCAGTCACCATGATCCCAACAGAAAACAGGAGGCCTGGAGGCAAATTAGTGCGACACTTGAGATTTTGGGTGAGTTGTTTTCATTAATTTAAACTGTACTGTTAACTATTAGGTAGCGTACAGTTCATAGTTTGTGTAAAGCTAGTGGTCGTTCTGTCTGATCGGGGCCTTGAGCTACACAGAGTGCCGTTAAAGATTATAAAAGTTACCTTTTAGTCGCTGGTTGTCCGACTGTAGCTCCCCGTAGACCTGCAGCCTCCACCTGAAGCAACAAACAAGTCACAGGTTCATAAACATGTGGAAGAAGTATTATCAGCAGAATGTACTTAAAGTATGAAAAGTAAATGTACTCATTGTTCAGTAAAATATCTGTTTTATGGCATACTATTCAGTATTTTTTACAGTGTAATGTCTACTTAAATCATCTGAATTGAAAGGCAATATCACTAAAAATGACATTGAAATTTGAAAACTAATGTGAGTGTTTGACTTTAACTGCATGAGTTACTGTACATCTCTGTTCTGTACCTTGTGCAGCAGACCGATGCTGTCCATCTCTGAGCTGGTTGAGCAGGTTTCCTGAGACACCGACAGCAAACAGACCATCAGATACAAGATACACAGAGGTCACAGGCAGGTACCTGACTTTACCGTTGATTAGCATCTCATTTAAGCTTTTTGTTTTGAGTAATGTCGAACACTAGAGTGATGTACATTTATATATTTTTTGCATTTTCAGATGGATGCAGTGATGACCGTCTATACACACAGCACAGATTCAGTCTATGAAAACAAATGTTAACTTTACTTGATAATTGATGCAATAGGGTGGGTTATAAAACATTTATTAAAAAAACTGGACCTACCAGTCTTCCCTGCAGCGTGTGCAGGTCAGCGGCCACCTGTCGCAGCAGGAGCTGCAGTTTGTTGCCGATGACGTGGACCTTCTCCTTGGCCTCCACACTGTCCTCTCCGGTGGCCTCCAGGAGGAGCTGAGAGGAGATCTCCTGCAGCGAGGAGACCTGCCGCTGGCGGCCGCACAGATCCTCCTGCAGAGCCTGCAGCGGGGGGGCGACAGAGAGCACGGCAGTCAGTACACAGCTGGCAGTGAACAGTGGTTGATATACAGACTAATAAAATAATCAGCTTTCAAATGATGACAGAGTTTATATCTGTTCCCTGTTGAGGCTCACAGTGCAGAGTTCAATGTACAAGCCAGTGATGTAACTATATCTAGCAATTTAAACTGTTTTGGTCAAAATATAGACCTGAGAGGGAAGAAGAGCACTTTTTAAGAAGTCAAGTTTAAAGGTCCCGTATTGTAAAAAGTGAGATTGTCATGTCTGTTATAGTATAAAGCAGGTTTAAGTGTCATATAAATACTGTGAAAGTATTGAAACGTTCAATATAGGGAGAAACACACACAGCCCGTATTCACAAATTGTGCGTTTGAAACAAGCCGTCAGGATTTCTGTCCATTTGTGATGTCACAAATATATGATATTTAGACCATTACACGGTTTTAAACATAAACATTCTAAATGTGTCCCAGTTTATTTCCTGTTGCAGTGTATGTGAATAACATCAGCTGACAGGAAGTAAACATGGTAACTGATAATGAACATAATACGGGACCTTTAACTCAAATCGGCAGTTTGTGAGTGGCAAAAATAATGACTACATGTCCCATAAACCCCGTCACTATATCCCGATTATTTCCCCTCAGCTCACTGAAACACTCAGACATATTGGAAAACGCCTTTGGGTGCTATAAAAAAAAAGACTACTTTAAGTATTAAATGTTCATGGCAGTGATGATGAAGTGATCAGCGGTCTGCTCACCGTCAGCGTGTCTCGGTGCTCCAGCAGGGCGGAGCGGGACGTCGACCGGTCGCTGACGTTCACGACGCAGAGTTTGTTCTCGGCCTGAGCGAGCCACAACAGCAGGGAGTGCAGCGTCACATGAAACTCCTGTAGAAGAAGAAGAGCACGGAGGTCAGAGGTCACCGGAGCTGCTCGTCTTTTTACATGTTTTAGTTAAACATTCATCAGATGACATTGTCTGAACCACAACTATCATTTTAAACTCTTTATTCTATGACGTAAAACCGTGTTGACATCACAGACCTGACACTGCATGAGTGCAGAGTGCAGCCTCCTCTCCCAGCTCTCCAGGCCGCCGCAGGCCTGCGTCCAGCTGTGATTGGCTGAGCTCAGAGCTTCCTGCAGCTCCCGCAGCTCGGCGCTGTCGCCCCGCAGGAAGTGACGGCTGCTCAGGTTGGCAGAGATCATCAGACACTTGTAGCTGTTGAAGGTCTTCTGCATCTCCTAGACAAAAACACCAGGAAGAGATGTGATGAAGAGTTTCTCCTCCGTAACAGTCCTGTGTGATTACACGTCGTTGTTGTTGTTGGTGTTTTACCTTTAGCTTCCTGATGTTGACTTCGAAGTCTCGGATGCTGGTGGACGGTGCGATCCGCTGTAGCCTCTCAAGCTCTGGCAGCACCCGGCCCAGCCAGGAAGTGACATCACAGAGGTCAGAGTTCAGCTTCTGCCACTGCTCCAGGTCCTGCTTGATGTCCATCTCTTTGTTGAACTTCTGTACTTGTAGCAGCTCCCAGCGCTCGATCACACCTGCAGACACAAGAGTCACCGTTATTAAACACTATCATGAGTGAGTTGTGCTGTATTGTTGTGTTCAGACTCGGTTTCTCATGATAGCTCTTATTTTAGTTGGGTCTCTCTTAAGACATATTAGCAGGATGACTTGTTTAACTTAATCTATTTCATGGTATCAATCAGGGTTTAGTGAATAAGTGTACATGTGAGTGAGCATTAAATTGTATTAAATCTGTTTTTTTACAACTGATAATGTAACTGCAGCTTATTAAAAGGTGCTAAATGAACCAGATAAATCATTACTCCTTAACTTGTGAGGCATTTGTGTGAATACTGCAACAAAGAAGACGCTCACAGAGAAGATTCAGGATTTATTTTTAATAGTACTGACACAATAAGTCGACAGGAAATGAAATGACAAGTTTGACAATTGATTAAAAGTCAATAATCATGCAAACATGTTGACTATTTGCTGTTGCCAGCTTCCCAAATGTTTGGTTTTGCTGCTTTTCTCTGTCTTATATAATTTAAAATTAAATATCCTTGGGTTTTGGATTATTGGTTGAATAAAATGTGACAATATTTTGCGACATTTTATAAACTTAATTAAATCACTTGATCCAAAAAGTAATTAGTATACTCTATTATTAATGAGAAGAATCCTTAGTTGCATCCCTGTCTTACATTGTCTGCCAGTGCTGTTTAAAAACACCCTTGAAACGTTGCAACATCATCTCTGTGAGAGGAAACCACAGGCTTATGCATTTTCTAAAATTTCCATCAGGACCTTGAATGCATCATTTCCCCGTTCTGTCGGCCATTTAATTCCCCAGAAACTCCAGCAGAGTGAGACCTCTCCCCCTGTTGTGTATCTCTGTCAGCGTACCTGTGCTGGTCTGCTTGTCGGCCGTGCTGCTGGTCAGACCCGGATCCTCCAGCTCCTCCTCGTCGTTCAGGATCAGCTTGACTCTCTTCACGCTGTTGATGCTGCCGCTGCACTCCGACATCAGCTTAGCCTGAACACAACACACACAACTTTAGCCTACAACACTCATCTTAACATGGACGACTTAAAGATGTCAAAGATGTTGATGTGTGTGTCCTTACGTAGCCCTGCTGGTGGAAGGGAGTGCTGGTGTGTGTGGGAGACGAGCTGAGGCCTCGGATGATTTCTCGGGGAACTCGTTTCCGCTCTGGGGAGCCGGGCTGGTGCCAGCTGGGCGGGTCGGTCACTGACTTCACTGAGGAGAGAGAGAAGGAAAATGTTTAGTAAAGGCTATTCGCCTCTTTGCATTAACTTTGTATGTAATCGCACCGTGCAAAAAATTTGCTTGGCTCTTGGTCTGAACACTCCATAAGGCTTGTCACACAGCCTTATGATTCACACAAACCATCTGACACATGCATAAGACTAAAGTATCTGTCAAACATGCAAAAACAGCATCATAAAAACACAAATGGATTGCACACATAAATAAATAGCATCCATTGTCACGTCATGCAAGTTTTATACAGTTTTGATCTTGGGAAACAATTACTAAAATTATATTTAATTAATATAAATCACAGTATTAGTAAGTTGTAGTGGTGAACAGTAGGGCTGCAACTAACAATTACTTTCATTGTTTATTAATCTGTCAATTATTTTCATGATCAATCGATTTGTTGTTTGGTCTATAAAAGTCAGAAAATGGTGAAAGATGTCCAAGATGACATCCTCAAATGTCTTGTTTTGTCAACAACTCAAAGATATTCAGTTTACTGTCATAGAGGAGGAAAGAAACCAGAAAATATTCACTTTTAAAAAGCTGCATTCAGAGAATTTTGACTTTTTTCCTCTAAAAAATGACTCAAACTGATTATCTAATTAGTTGGCGATTAATTTAATAGTTGACAACTAATCGATTAATCTCTGCAGCTCTGGTGCACAGACACATCTGTAACTCCAGGTACAAATGTGTCAAAACAAGGTGAATTAAGATGAGGGATGGGGCTGTGGGGAACAGCTGGATGGGTTTGGGGTTGCTAGGAGATGGGATGTCGGTTCATAAGCACACAGTGAGGCAGAGTGCCTACCCGAGGCAGAGTGCCTACCCGAGGCAGAGTGCATACCCGAGACAGAGTGCCTACCCAAGACAGAGTGCATACCCGAGGCAGCTTTCACTGCTCTGGCAGTCGCTTTAGCAAAAGACTGTGAGCTCTCTGTGACCTTCACATCTGTAAGAGAGAGAGTGGGCTCTGAGTTTGAATTCACGTCATTGTTTCTCGTAATCTAGACTTGATTTTTGAATAAAAAACAACCTTTTCAGCGGGTACCTGTCAATTTGTAAATAATACACTAAAACATAAGAAACCACAATACAAACAGGTTCTGCCACTAAGCAGCAGTTATTACCTGACAGGGCGCTGAAGAAGGTGGCGTCCTCGTCGTCCTCGTGTGACGATGATCCTCCCACGTCGACAGTGTGGTCCCACTCCAGCGGGATGGAGTCCACGCTGACGGGGGTCTCTCTTCCCGACCGCTCCAGAGGGGGCGCTAGGAGGTGGCACATGACCTGCCGTCCAGCTGAGACTCCGCCTACTGCCGGAACCTCCTCCTCCTCCTCCTCCTCCTTCCTCGTCTCCTCCCAGGAGGAAGTCCCGTTGGTCAGATCAGGTGAGTCGTCCAGGTCTGTGTCGCGGTCTGACAGTTCCCTCTCCTCCTCCAGAACCTTTGAAAACATTGAAAAAGAAATTTAGTACCAAAAATTAAAGTGTACTCCGAGGTAAACCGACTCCTTAATGACAGACATCAACTCTATCGTCAGAGACATTTACTTTTTTATTTAAACAACAAGTCAAATATTTCTTTCACAGTGAAATTAGACCATTATTGCAACTAACTGGTCTCGTTTCTCTAGAACTTCATCGCTGGACCTCTTGAGAATCCATGGCTCCATATAAGAGATATCAATCTGTATTAACAACTGTTACTTTTCTGTTCCATTATTTTTTTGTGTTTTATTTATTTTTTATTATTTTATACATTTTTATTTAGTTTACTTTATTTATAAGTTTTTAAACAAAGCAAATCACACATTCAAACAAACACCGGACACCCAAAAAGTAAACAAAATGGAGAAAATAACAATAAATAATTGAACGAATAGATAAATAATAATTAAAAACATAATAATAAATAGTAGTACATAGTAATTAATTGTTGTTTATTCTATTTAATTTTTTTAAAGAACACAAATAAACAAATATGTGCCAACCGAACACAAAACACTCAAAAAAATAAATGAATAAAATAAGTTAAAATTAAAATAAACCTGTACCATTATTGTTATTTACTTTTTATTACTAACTAACATAAAACAGAACAGAAATAGATTGTTAAAAAAAATAAACCTGTATACTGCCATTATTTCTATTATTTCATTTTCGTCGTTAAAACGTGCAAAAATTAAAAAGGAAAATTAAAATACAATTTATTATTTATCAGTTAAACTGACGTTATGCTGTTTGCAATGTTTATGTTTTGTACTGCAATTATTTTTTGCCATCACTTTAAAGTTGAACCATATTTCACCTATCCCCATGCTGCATCTTTATTTATTTATTTATTTTGGGAAAAGCCACTTGTGAAACTGAATAAAACACTTTGGTTTAGCCTCATTTAGTTTAGTATTGAGATGAGCTAAGGTTTTATTTTTTAATTTCTATATTTAATATATTTTTTCTATTATTCGTTAATTTATTTTGTTTTATTAATTTTATTTTTATTTTTTAAGCAACTGTAAATATTTGTATTTTATAATGACAACAATAATAATAATTGTTATTATTATTTTGCGTCATGTTGGAAGCCTAGAGTAATATGTGCTGAGGACTTTGAGGTCAGTATAATCACTAATACCACATTATTGGTTAATAAACACACACGTGCCCGAAACGTCCGTGTTTGTATTGCGGATTGTAATAAAAAGAAAAATGTTGGAAGAGCATTTGTGAGTGCTCGCCCCGCGTGCAGAACTGACCGGGCGTCTGTTGACGAGGCGGTGGTGGAAGCGAGCCACTCTGCCGAACACCTCCTGGCAGTACGAGTGCAGCTCCTCCAGCTCGTCCTCGATCAGCACGGCGTCCAGCGGAGCGCTCTTCTGGATCAGGTTCTCACCAAACACGATGAGGGCGTCGATCTTGTTGGTGTTCAGGGTGATTTCCTGCTGGAAGCCCTGCAGAGGGAGAACACTCTGGTTTCAGTTCATCTTTTAGGAACGTTACAAAGGTTTTGTCTTTAATGAGTGTTTAAAAATGAGTGTAACGGTCAGCAGGACTCGGCAGACTGACGTTCAGCTGTCTCATCTTGTCTTCGACGTCGCTCTCGGAGAAGTGCTCCACGTTGGTGAGCTGGAGGTCCATCTCTGTCAGCCAGACCAGGATCCCCTCACGAGTTCCCTCAAAGTCTTCTCTCTGGGAGGTAAAGTGCTGCAAGAAGACGGAAATCATTATTTAAGTGCTGTTTGGATTATGTCAGAGTATGAAATATTATTAATATTTATAACAATATTGGTATCATTTACACTTTATTATTAACTTTGATCCCTTGTTTATTACATCTGTGTTCATGAGGTTGAGATATATCAAGGGAAGTCAAAGGTTAAGGGATTTTTAAATCCCAAAATATCAGATTCCAATAGACAGACCTTGATTTATGTATATAAGTCTTCGCTTTTCTATAAAACCCATCACCTTCAAAAACTAAACTGTATTACTTTGCTTTAGGGATGTCAAAGTTAACGTGATAATAACGTGTTAATGGAAATTCATTTTAACGCCACTAATTTCTTCAACGATAACAGGTAATTTGCATTTATAATATTACATAGCCAAAAGGTGGTTCGCCTTTGCCAAATAAATTCATAGGTAGCGAACATCATATATGTGTATAAGTGTATATATAAATATAAATATATATAGAAATATATATAGAAATGTAAATATATATATACACACACACACACATATGATGTTCGGCCTGCTGCACATTCCCGTGATGTGAATATGGCTTATAGGGGCAGAGCCCGCAGAGGTCAACCAGCACCAATCGGCTGACTTCTTTGATAACATGCAACCTTTACAACGCACCATAAACATCCCTCCATCTGCTCGGCGCCAAAAGCCGCGATGCAAACGGCTTCCTGCCAACGGGACGCCTCGTGCCTCGTCACCGTCTGAGAGGTGACCTAAATCCTGACGGCTTAAAAGCAGAGCCGAGAGCACGGAGATACGACTCAGATCAGCCGGGAGGGTCTGATACACGCTGATGTTTGCTGTCTGATTGTTGATACTGAATTTCTGGGCATTGAAGTCCAAATACATCAATCTCTTGCTGCTGTTTGAGGACGTTTCCTAACACAGCTCTAAATAACGTTCATGATTTTACTGGCTGCGTGGGTGCGATCTGATGTAAAACCTTCCCCGTCTCACCTTGAGTCTGCGGAGAACAGAAGCCACCCTCTTCTGCAGGCTGTCCCACCTCTGGTTCCCCTCGTGGACCAAGACTTTGAGCTTGCTGGCGGCGTCGGTCCGGTTCTCCCGGGCCAGGCGGCGATACTGTTTGTTGACCAGCTCCAGCTGAGTCAGACGCTCATGGACCTGCCGCTGGAACGCCTAAGAGGAGACATCAACATAATTCGATTTAATTTAAAACAAAGAGTGGTTTATCTGTTAACATGTCCATGTGGAAGTACGGAAAACATCAAGAGAATCAAAAGAAACAAAGCACAGTTGAACATAATTGTACTCAGTAGGAGGTTTGAGGGTGGGGGGGACGCCATCTGACCAAATGATCAAAATGCATCCCTCTTATTAACCTCTCCATCCCCGAGTAGAGTGCAGGAGCAGAGGGGTTGTTTGGTTGAATATATATAAGTCTAGTTTACCTCACTCATTGATCCGTCATCTGACTGAGGTTTGTGGATGTTAGAATCTATGGCCCCGAACATGGCTAAGAAATATTAGTAAAAACGTTCCCCCGGGAACTAAAAACCTTTTGAGGAACTCATTGCGTTTCGACTGCAGGGACAAGCGTCGAAATTCATTTCTAGGGGAATTTTATGGGGCCTTTTTACCTCCAAAAAAGGTAGAGAAAGTACAGGAACTTTCTGGGTGGAGTTTGCAGGGATGATGATGTCACTGATTGGTCAAACACACACACACACACGCACACAGCGCCGCTGCTTCAACTGCTCCGCTTCATTCATAAAACAAGCAAGTGATCTAGTATCGATTTAGGACCATTTTAGGACGAGTGGAGAACATTTCTCTTTGTTTGATAACATTAAGAGGAAAGTCAGACTTTGCTGTCGGCTTCCTGACTCATTTAAAAAAAAGACAGAGAGAAAAAGAGAGAGATTGTACGAGCGGGTTGAGAGGGCGAGTGGTAGAAGATATTTATTTTCTAGTCTTCCGACCACTCAAAGCACTTTACACTACATGTCAGTATTCACCCATTCATACACACATTCATACACTGATGGAAGCTGCTAAGGTGCCAACTTTGCCCATCAGGATCTAATCTAAATACTCATTCACGCACCGATGGCTTTGCCTTCGGGAGCAATTTGGGGTTTCTTGCTCAAGGACACATCGACATGTGACCCGGAGCAGCCGGGGATTGAACCACCGACCTTCCGATTGGTGGACAACCTGCTCTACCCTCTGAGCCACAGCCGCCCCAAAGAGACAGCTATGAATGAAAGAAAAGTTGTTTTCTGATTGTTTCTCAGCGGTTACGCTCTAAAGCATAAATAAATAACCATCAAACACTCAACAGGTGATTTACTGTGAGACAGACGCTCTCCTCTGCATTTCATCCATTACATCCAACATGAATCAGTAAACATATGCCGTAGTAAATGTCATCGCAGTGAGACAAAACCGTTTATCTTTGTCCAACATGTTTTTTAGAGAAACCAGGCAGACACACTGACCTGCAGGCTGCAGCGTGTGTTTACCGCTGTGACCACCAGCAGCCCTCGTCACATGTCATGTTGCTTTTTCATACATCAGTGGACTCATTTTCCTAATCTTCGCAGGTCTTTAGACCGCGGTGGAAACGCAGACAACAGCGGGCGGAAGGAACCTTTTAGTTCCTTGAAAAGTAGCTCTCGGGACTTCTACTTTTGGTGGAAACCCGGCTTAGGTTAGGATCCGTGGCCCCAACCACGGCTCTAACTGTGCTGTGTATTGATAAATCCACGGCGCTGTCCGTGGTGCTGAAGGAGCAGACGGGTTTGAAATGATGACTCTTTCTCTGAGCCCTGAGAAACCCCAAAACCTTTGCTGAATTAAGCTTTTATACTTGTGTTTAATGTATTTATTCACACATTCTAATTCACTTTAGCATATTATACCTTTCATTTTGTCATTAACTTTTCTTTTTCTTATTTTTTGAATCATGATCATGCATTTACTTGTAAAACCCTTTTAACTAGATCACCATTTGATTCAACTGATTGACTGACTGACTGATTGATTGACACAAATACCTTGAAAATGACTATAATGCCAGATTATGAACTCAAAACGCCAATGGTCAACCAAAGGCTATGGTCAAGGTCCACGCCTGGATTTTTTGGGATTGAAGGAGGGAAGAGAAGGAGGATAGATCAAATCAAAAACAAAGCTCTTTTGCTGTCTATCATTTAAATAAAGTCAATATTCAGTCTGACAAGTTGAAGCTGCCCGAAGCACACAGCGGGCCTCCGCTACCAGCTGCTCGGGAGGATTACCTTTTCCAGTCACTCTATGGATTTGAACCATTACACTCCCATAACTCCCAGTACATGTCACTGAAGGTCAGTATATATATTTATAGGTCACTGGTCCTTCACGGGATGAAGTGTGTTTAGTAAGCAACACCATCTATACTGGATCCTTGTTGCCGTGGAGATGAGAGCAGAGTCCAGATTACCAGACGCTAATCTGCGTTTCTAATCCAGACTGTGACACATCAAAGATTACCTCTGTGTCTCAGAGCAACGGGACACCTGAACCTGAAGCTGCACTCACACTGGGACTCACACTGGGACACGTCGTGTATCAGATAAAGACAGTTTGATTGGTTTAAAAACTGTCAACACAAATCTCTTCTAGTGTCTCAACTTCACCTTCCAAAGCTGCAGGTGTGTTTCTATGACTGACTCATTTTCTGACTGAATAAACAACGAGGTGGCGTGTGAGTGCACATGGAACTGATCGTCCTCTTGGTCTTTCTTTCCATCACATTGCCTCCAGGCCTCCATTTCCAGTATTCTGCCAAAAGTGAAACAAACAAGAGGAAAGATTTGTCTCCTGACCTCGAACTTCTTGAGCTCCTCCTTGGCGCTGGTGTAGAGGACGTCAGCAGAGTCCGGGTGCGCTGCCGTGAGCTCAGCCGTCTTCAGCCAGTCTTCAAAGCGAGAGAAGTCGTCCAGGAACTTACACCAGAGACGCCACGTCTCCTCAATCCTGAAAACCACAGAGGGAGGGAAGTCAACAGAGAAAATCTGCTGAGACACTTCATTCAAATAAATCCATTATAAAATGTTAATTATTTTTATAAAACATGTCTGTCAGACCGCTCACCTCATCCTCCTCTCCATGGACATGGCACAGATGTTCCTCCAGCGGCGGTCCAGGCTGCGGGTGGTCTGCTGGATCGAGTCGTTCTCCGAGTCGCCGCCGCAGGCGTCGGCATCGTGGAGCAGGACGTCACAAAGCGTCAGCACCGACGCCACGCTCTCCGTGTGCTGCTCGATGTCCCGCTGCAGGTCCTGCAGGTCAACACAGCACAGTTTGTGAACAAACCAGAGACACATGCAGATCATTAATTCAATCAATACAACAAGATGCTTGGAGGAAGATCAAGGCTCACATCCAGAGGTTTCCTGGTAGGGTCATTTTTAGTTTTCAGCTGCCCAAATAAACCATAGATAATTTAGACATGCATTTGTTCCTGAGTGCAACAGATGATGGCTACAAGAGATTTAAGAAAAGTGAATGTGAAAGAGAAAAGGCAGCTTTAAAAGCAGCAGTAGAGTTGAAACAGCTTGCATCTGTGCAGGAGCAGGCTCGACAGGTTGTTCCCTGATGTTGTTCCCACCATTTCGGTGTTCCATATTTAAGACTTTATCACTGATGTACGACCAAGACATACCCGCAAACCCCATAACTGCTGTGTTTGGAGTAGCCTCAGAGGAAGTGTCCCAATCAAATAGCCGATTAGACTCTCTATATTATTATTATTATATATATACACACTTTATATATTATTATTATTTATTTATTTACATGTATTTATATATTTATTTTCATATAGACATACTGTATATACATAATTAATTAATTTATACATACATGTTTTTATATATACATATATTTATTTACTTATTTATATTATAATTATTTTTGATGTATTTATTTTTTGCTAGTAGTATTTATTTATTTTTATATATACATATATTTATATTATTATTATTTATTTACATATATTTAAATTTATATATTTTATATAAGAATATATTATTATTATTATTATTAATTTTAATCTCTCTCTACACATATACATTTTTACATATATATATTTTAATTAGTCTATTATATATAGACATAAATTATTAATCAATTTATAGATATATATGTTTTTATATATACATATATTTATTAACTTATTTATTTTTATTATAATAATTTTTATGTATTCATTTTTGTATTAATAGAATTTTTTTATTTTTTTTTATAAATACTTATGTTTATTTTTCTAGCCCCCAAATTGTCCTGTGTTGTTGTTGCTGCTGTTATTGATTTTATTAGTAGTATTATTGATTTCTTCTTCTTCTTTAAATGTCTGTATCTCTTCAAGGTACGTGCAAAATCAAATAAAAAACAACTGAAGGAGAAAACCAGACTTAAGAAAACAATAACTTCTATTGTCTTGAAGGTTTTTCCTGTCAGCCACAGACTGATCCAGAGGGCTGTTAGATTATTACAGTACTTCAACAACACATTGTGATTTTTGGTGTGTGCGTGCATGTGTGTGTGTGTGTGTGTGTGTGTGTGTATGTGCGTGCGTATGTGTGTGCGTTCGTGCGTATGTGTGTGCGTGCGTGCGTGCGTAGCTCCCTCTGAAGCCTGACAGCACTTTTGTCGGCTCTCGTTTGTTCAAAGTTACCACTCTCTGGGTTGCCATGGTGACAGATGAAAGCTTAAAGAGCCCATCCACACAGGAGTCATTTCAGCCGTCCTTCATCCACTAATGGAGAGAGCTGCAGCCTTTTTTCTGAGGAACCGTCTCTTTCAGCCAGCCAGCCCGGCTCTGCTCTGTATTTCTTCCTCACTTTTACCAAGTCACTCTGTGTCTCCTTGTTTCTGGCTGTCCGTCACACGTCTCTCCCTCTCCTTCATGGACCACTTCTTTCCTCAGACATGTCCAAATTCAGACAGCCTTAAGTCAGCCTCCTCCATTGTTAACATTTTGTGAAATGAATGCATCTGACCACAAACTCCATCATAAAACTAGAAAAAGAAATATCCAAACTCTCCTAGAACCTGCAGGTATCGGCAGCACCAACAGGTTCTGGGCAAAATTGGCCATTTCATAACTGCCAGTAGCTTTTTATAAACAAAAAACGGTTGCATTAAGCACTCTGCCTGACGTGTTTTTGACAGAAGGGACCACTTTCAAAGTTTAGAAAATGTTGAGTTTCTCAGAAAATCAAATAATGACTAATCTGTGATGCTCCGCCTCGACAGGAGCAGCACGGAGAAAACATCTTCATGTTTGTTGTGGTGTTTGAGAGGTAAGTATTGCTAGATAATCCAGTGTCTTGCTCCTATAAATGCATGCTGAGTTTTATTTAAATAACAGCTGTAATCAACTCTCTTAAATTCGTGTCGACAAAATACTTTGGATGCAATCATGTTGCCAACAATTCCATTGACTTTCGTGCCATTTATTCACGATGTGATCCATGATAAACGATTTGTTTGAGCTTTTTGAGCACCGCTGTCCTAGTTGATATGTTTCTGTGACTTTAGCAGATTAACTCATGAATCTGATCAAGACATTGGTGAAGGTAGTGAAGTAGTCTTCTTCTGTTCCCTCCATCTCCTCTCATACCAGAAACCCTTTCTCCTCTTAGTGAAGTAGCAGTGCTGCAGGCTACAAATGGACTAACAGGCTGAAGTCCATTTCCTATCTTCGGGCCGCCGGCTGAGCCCGCGGGCTCTCAGTACATTTACCGTCTCTGAGCTCAGTGTGACGGCTTCCTCCTTCACGAACACCCGTCTCCCTGCAGCTTGCTGAGATTTTACTTTGCAGCATGCATTACTCTACTCTTCTGTTATTACGCCGCGGATAACTACGGGGGTGGCCGTAACATAAAGGGTTTAAAAGCAGGCGTGCATCACGTAGTGAGTGAGTGAGTGAGGTACTGCCTGCCCTAAAATCCCCTCAAAGTGGAGTCGCCATCGTAAAGCTTTTTAAGCCTTTTTTCTGTGGCGATGGAGGAAAAGTGAGACAGAGGACCATCAAAACCTCCAACTGTCTCCTAACATTGTCGCCTCCATTAACACTCAGAGACCTGCAGGACCGACCCATGGGAAAGAGGTTAAATGACGCTCCAAGTTCAGGCTAAATTTTGACCTCTGACCTCAAGATATGTGAATGTAAATGGGTTCTATGGGTACCCACGAGTCTCCCCTTTACAGACATGCCCACTTTATGATCATCACATGCAGTATAAATGTGTTATTTTCGCCTATTCTAAAATGGTGTGTTTGACTATTTCTGCATACTGGGGTCCCTAAACAGTCTTTGAATCACATAAATTGGGTATCACTGTAAAGCTGAGACTCTTGTGGATCCAATGAGCCCAACTGTATTCATGTGTGATGATGTTAGTCTCCATTTCATTTCATTTGAAACTTGACCTCACTGTATAAAATGACCTGTGGTGACCTCTAGGATAATCACAGCCTCATGAAACTTTACAGCCACAAACTAGAGACCTAGAGCATTCAGAGGATGGATGGATCAAACTAGAGACCTAGAGCATTCAGAGGATGGATGGATCAAACTAGAGACCTAGAGCATTCAGAGGATGGATGGATCAGACTAGAGACCTAGAGCATTCAGAGGATGGATGGATCAGACTAGAGACCTAGAGCATTCAGAGGATGGATGGATCAAACTAGAGACCTAGAGCATTCAGAGGATGGATGGATCAGACTAGAGACCTAGAGCATTCAGAGGATGGATGGATCAGACTAGAGACCTAGAGCATTCAGAGGATGGATGGATCAGACTAGAGACCTAGAGCATTCAGAGGATGGA
>CAKAOH010027838.1:0-14133 GCA_916701665.1 Sebastiscus tertius | reverse complement strand
GACTATATATATATATATATGTATATATGTATGTATGTATGTATGTATGTATGTGTATATATATATATGTATGTATATATATATATACATATATATGTATATATGTATATATATAGTATATACACATACATACTGTATATATACATACAGGTATGAGTGTGTGATGTCACTGCATGGTGTCTCACCTGTCCTGTGGTGTACAGGTGAGTGTGTGATGTCACTGTGTGTCACCAGGGCGGTCTGGTACACGGTGGCCTCAGAGATCAGCTGGAAGGTGATGTTACGGTAACAGACGCCAGGTAACCAGTGTTTGAACACCGTCTTCCCCTTGTAGAAATCTACAGAAAGTAGTAATAGTAGTAGTATTATAAAGTCTGCATGTTATTTGGCCAATTTTAAGGGTAAATAAATACTTAAACACAGAACAGTGTATTAACGGCAGCGTTTACCTTTGTAGAGCATGGAGCGGCGCTCTTGTCCTTCGGTGTAGCTGATGTTGACTCTGCTGAAGACGTTTCCGGCCGGAGGCTCGATCTCGAACACCACGCCGGTCTCCGGAGACTCCTTATAGTCCGATATGTGGACGCCGTGGACGGGAAGTGGCTCTGACGAGACAAAAACAACACGAGTCACACGTCAAACTTCTGGAGGATATTAAACACTACGAGAAAAACACCAAATCAGACTCAAATTATCTAAAAAAAAATCTATCTGGTATAAATATTAAATATTAACCTATTTATTAAAAAGGTTCTCCTCTTAAAATCACTTAAAAAATACCTTAATTAAATTATTATTAATGTGTAAATCAATGAAAATGTAAAGGATTTAATTTGATAGTGTATGAAACAACAATCACTTAAATACCCTTGATAATCTTAATCTAGCCTTAAAAACACCCAAAACACTTAAATATAATATGTTTTTAATGTGTCCATTAATTAAGAAAATTAAATAATACAAATATTTAAATAATTAATTACAGAACAGTCAATGGGTAAATCAAACTACCCTTAATGAATCCTACCTATTTTAGCCATAAAAACACCTAAAACACTTTAATTTAAAAAATAAAATAAATTAAATCTTTATTTTTTAAAAAAAAAAATTAAAAATTAAACAGTAAATTGAAGGAATCACCACAAACTTGGGTTCTAATTAATGAATAAATCAGTGGAATATGATTTATTAAGTTTTTAATGGATTGTCTGAACAGCTTAAGGTGTTTTTAAAAAGACACTTAAAACACTTAAAATTGTACCAAATAGTTTTTAACAAGGTATAAACTAAGGAATGCTTTCATGTTATTCGCCCGATTTTAAGGGATTTTTATGCCTTAAATTAGAAAGATTTAAATACTTAATTACAGAAGAATTAAAGGGTAAATTAATGGAATATTAGGGTGAAATATTATACCATTCATTTTCAGCGTATGTATCAACAGAGTTTCACATTAAAATAATATAAAGAATAAAAATAATAAATTAGATAATCCACTCTGTGCGGTTATAAAACTAACTGTTTGGACGATCTTCTAGAATAAAGGGATATATTTAAGGGATTTTCTTACTGGTGAGCAGGGAGACGGTCTTGATGGGTCTGGACCAGCTCGGTCCCAGTTTAACCAGCAGTCCCACCGTGTAGCAGAGACCATGAAATGACGTGTTGACCAGCAGCGGCTCGCTGGTGTTCACAAACTGAACCAGGATCAGTCGAGGTTCTCCGGAGATCTGAGCGGCGTACGCCGTGACGTTCTCCTGCAGGTCAGAGCGCTCCAGCGTCGCCACGATCAAACCGTCGTCGTTTACGGACGCCTGGAACGCTGTCACGCTCTGAAACACAAAGAAAGTCTTCATCAGAGACTAAAAAACACTCTGAACATAAAGAAAGTCTTCATCAGAGACTAGAAAACACTCTGAAACATAAAGAGAGTCTTCATCAGAGACTAAAAAACACTGAAACACAAAGAAAGTCTTCATCAGAGACTAGAAAACACTCTGAAACATAAAGAGAGTCTTCATCAGAGACTAAAAAACACTCTGAACATAAAGAGAGTCTTCATCAGACTAGAAAACACACTGAAACACAAAGAAAGTCTTCATCAGAGACTAGAAAACACTCTGAAACATAACGAAAGTCTTCATCAGAGACTAGAAAACACACTGAAACACAAAGAAAGTCTTCATCAGAGACTAGAAAACACTCTGAAACACACAGAAAGTCTTCATCAGAGAAAACACTCTGAAACACAAAGAAAGTCTTCATCAGAGAAAACACTCTGAAACACAAAGAAAGTCTCTGACTCTGACTAACTGACTCAATTAATCAGTTATTAAAATAGAATTCATTCATGGTTTCAGCTTCTAAATTTCTGATTTCTGTTTTATTATATATAAATACAATATATATATAATAAAACTATAAAAATAAATAAATAAATACAATATATATATAATAAAATGATAATAAATTAATACAATATATATAATACAACTATAATAATAAATTAATATAATATATATAATAAAGCTATAATAATAAAAGAATAAATATAATATATTAAATAAAACTATAATAACATAAATATATATATATAATACAACTATAATAATAAACAAATATGAGATGCATAATAATAATAATTAACTGACTTCCATAATAATAATATAATCAGTTTAATTTCTCCTGTATATTTCCAGATGAAATATCATTCAGATCCAGTAAATAGGCCGCACCGCCACAAAGATCCCCTCCATCACTGTCTAGTCTGAGTCCTGACAGGTCTGACACCTCCTCTTCCTCCTCCTGCTACTGCTCCTCCTCATCATCTTTTTCTTCCCCTTCCTCTACCTCAGACACCTCCTCCTCTTCCTCCTCTCCTCAGTGTTCCTGAATCCTTTCTCTAATGAGAGCAGATTTGAGGCCCCTCTGGGCTCGGTCTAATTACTGGATCTCTGCAGGACGTCGTCCTTTACTGTCTGAACTCCTGCTGGCCAACACCCTCTGACACCGGCCCCATCTATTTGCTGGGAACGCTCCACTTGTATCCCCCACTACGTGTTAATAAAATGGTTTTTTTATCTACTGGAACAGCCCGATCAATAAAACCTGTGACTCTAATAACTGGAGATGAACTATAGTTCTATATTTGCTGTTCTGAGATCAGCTTCCTGTTGTTCAGTCTGATGGTATCAGCTGGTCTGATATCAGCTGGTGTTTCATTAAATGTGACAGCAGGAGAATCGACTCCTCGCTGAGCAGCTTCTGTCTGACTGGAAGAAGAGGACGATGTCAACTCCTGATAGCAACTCTAATAATAATAATAATAATAATAATAATAATAATAATAATAATAATAATAATAACAATAATAATGATCGGAGCTTCCACCCGACAAAAATAAATATATATAGAGATATAAAAATGTCAGAGAGCGACATCAGAGGATGTGTGGGACGTGAAGGAAGAGCTCAAAGATAATTAGTATTTAAATGTCCCATATTGTAAAAAGTGAGATTTTCATGTCTATTACATTATAAAGCAGTGATATATAAATACTGTTTAACCATCAAAACGCTCAATATACGGAGAAATACACACGTATTCAGAAATTGCGCGTTTGAAACATGCCGTTAGGATTTCTGTCCATTTGTGATGTCACAAATATACAATATTTAGACCATTGACACGGTTTTAAACGTAAACATTCTTAATGTGTCCCAGTTTATTTCCGGCTGCAGTGTATGTAAATAACATCAGCTGACAGGAAGTAAACATGGAACCAAACTGTTGCCTAGCAACGCATTCCGTTGCGATTCCGTTGAAATGAGCTAAAACGGAGCGTTTCAGACAGAGGATAAATACAGGCCTATTCAGGCAGACGGTATGAGGAAAATAAAGTGTTTTTTGAACATTACAGCACGTAAACATGTTCTAGTAGAAACACAAAATACAAGTATGAACCTGAAAATGAGCCCGATATGGGACCTTTAATGACAACACAGACAACAGACAAAACTCCATCAAACTCAGTAAATAAATGTTACGACAATAAACTTTCTGTAATTAGATGATTTGATTAATTTCCTGTCAACCAGATAATCAATTAATCCGCTAATTGCTACGGCACTTACAATAATAACTGAATCTCGATCCGTCACATCGCTGATAAACATTATTAGATTTCCAATCAGACCAGCAGAAATCCATCAAGAGAGTGACAACTTTACTCCATAATCACAAGATACATCTTTTCATTATTATGAGAACATTATCGCTAATTACGAGAAACAAAAATAGATAATGACAAGAGGACTTCATTCAACTGATAACTAGGAGATTTCTACAGGATTACTGCGGAAAGACAATAAAACAAGATTATTTTGCTGAAAGTACTAGCCAACATTATTTTGGGATCATGGGAGTTGTTGTCTTCAACATTGCTACACCAGTGCTAATGCTAACGCTAGTGCTACTGCTAGCAGGCCTGCTACAGTAAGAAGCAGCGTCAGCAGGATTAAAGTATCATATCAATAACAAACACATGAGAGCAAACAGAGAGCTCATATCATCATCTCTTCTTCTGTAGATCAGGAGATAATCCTGACCCACTTCTCTAATCTGACCGTCACATAGTGAAACCCACTGATGCATGCTGGGAGTTATCACCACTAGGACGTTGAGTATGTTCTTCTTCATCATCAGTGTTTGATCTCTTTCATAAATGTGCGAGAGAGTGAAGATGGCCGACGGCTAAAACATCAGTTAGTGACCTAAATCCTGAAAATATGTTTCAGTCAACAGATGAAATGATTCTTATCTGCTCTGAGCTCAGGGTGGACAAAATAATAGAAACACCAGATATGGAAGAAAAAAAGGCCGTTATAATTTCAACTGTATAAGCAACTGAATATTTGACTGTAATTTGAAGTTGTGCTCTTTCAAAAAACAAGTGTTCTAACTTGGTTAACTCGGTCGCTAACGGGACAATATCCCCCTTCTCTGTTAGTAACCATGGTGAGGTGTTTAGTGGGCGGAGAGTTAAGTGGAGGCATCATTTGCGACTATAGTGAACTGAACTGGTTAGTTGGTTTTATCTGTGGTGACGACACCACCTTCTGCTCTTTATAATGTTTTATTCTGGATTAAAGGAAAAGTGTGGAATTTATTTAATAGTTATTTTATTGTCAACAAAAGCCTTAAAAAGACCAAAATCAACAATGTATTTACAGATGTGGTGTACCTCAAGGCTTCATTCTGGGTCCTCCTTTTTTCTTTATTTACCTGCTTCTTTCTAGATCAGATATATTGCATCTTTTCTCTATTTACATACTTCTTTTTGGATCAGATATGATGAATCTTTTCTTTTTATGCAGATGATGTGCAGTTATATCTTTCTGCCAACCGTAGTGATGCTGGTAGTCTGGTGCTGCTTTAAGGAAATTAATTATTAGATGTCTTGTCATTTTTATCTAGCTTGATGAAAGGAAGTTATTTTCAACAAATCTCATGTGAACGTGATTTGTTTTCAACGTGTCGTTCGTCTCTCAGTACTTTGACTTCTACTCTGTTACTCACTTTCAGGTCCGAGCTCATTGGTTCCTGCTGAAGACCTAAATCTTTAAAAATAAAATAAACTAAAGACCCACCTCACAAATATATATTTTCTTCAGTAATCTCCTCAAACAGCTACTCACTGTAGTTTTTATCAAAACAACGGGAGGAAATAGTGACTTTGTTGGGGACTATTTTCAGTGGCGGATGCATCCGCTATCAGAGCTCCAGTGAGTATTAGTGTCAGCGTCGCTCCGTCACAGTAAAAAGTGTAATAAAACACACCTACAGCTCAGTGAGCAGCGGGTCAAAGCTGACGGACGGAGATCTTTATATAGAAATACTATCAGACATCTTGGCTCAGACCGATTCATTCAGTTCATGGCTGCTCTGCTGTCGCCATGGCAACAGAGATGAGAGGAGAGAGGTGGGAGGAGATGCTCATTATGTCAGGATCACCATGGACACTGGATGCTAATGTTAGACGAGCTGCACCTCCAGTGACACACTAGAAAAACATGATATTAGAAACGATTTATAGAGGAAATAAGACACGTCATCAATATTCATCTTTGGACCAACCATCAGTCAACGTCTACACTATCAATATTCAACTAAACATCTGAAAACGTTTAATTTCATTGTGATGCTTCTCGACTTGTAAAAATAAACTTCTATATTAATTAAAGCTGCAAGCAGCGATGATCGGGCCCTCGCACTTTTGTGCATGTCGGGGGAACTGCGGGGGACACCGGTTGAAGCAAATGTGCATTTCCGTGATGTTCGGACACTAAACGCACTAGTTAGACATTATAAAAATAAATGAATGAATTTAAAATTTTATAAAAACAATAAAAACAAATAAATAAAAGGGGAAATTAAACAGAAAGGTAAATAATTAAGGGAATTAATGCAACAGTAAATAAATAAATAAATGTCATTAAATGTAGCAAAAATAGTATTCAAAATAAATGTAGCCATTAATTAATTGATCAAATGTGACAGAAATTGATATTTCTGTTTTATTTTGTTGCCTCATTTGCATAATAACAGAAATGTGAAAAACAGAAATAAATAAGTAAATAAATAAATATATTTTAAAATTAATAATAAAAAAATACATAAATTTAAAAATAAAAAATAGATAAGTGCAAAAATTAATTAATTAATTAAAAAATAAATTAAAAAAAATAAAAATTATAAAAATATATATTTTTAAATAAATAAAAGGGAAAATTAAACAGAAGAGTAAATAAATAAGGGAATTAATACAAAAATAAATAAAGAAGCAAATTAAAACAGAAACATCAATTTATGTCACATTTTATCAATTAATTAAAGGCTACAATTTTTTTATGTAATTTTTGCTGTATTTAATGACACATTCATTTATTTATCGAGCCATTTATTTATTTTTTATTTTGGCAGGTTCTGTCCTCCATACATATGTTTTGTGTGTTAAATCTAAGTAACTACAGCAGTTAAATAAATGTATTATTATACAATATTTCTTTACTTTACTTTCCACCACTGAGACTAACTGGAGCTATAGAAATTTTTGTTCTTAATCTAAAAACCAAGAAGTGAAAACCAACATTATCCACACACACAGGCTGATGAATGAATGAATGAATGAATGAATGGATGAATGGATGGATGAATGGAGTATGTGACCCTGTGAATGAGCAGAGAACGGGGGGGTGAGGAGGAGTCGCCTTCAGGCAGCTGCCAACATTATCATGGAAAACGCCACGGCTTTGTTTCCTCATGGCGGGTGAGGGGGGGCCTCTGACAGCGCCAACCCGGTGAGGACGGGGACCTCCAGAGTCCATTAGACTATGAATGATCCGGTTCAGGGCTCACTGGCAGCTAAATGTTCACTTTCCTCAATGAGGTTTGGTGAGACAGACTTCATGTTGTTTCTAAATAAAGGACGGAGCTGTCAATCATCTGTTGTTAAAATCTAATCAAATTAACATCAAATAAATCACCTAAATCAAGTTTGGCCCTAATACCTTAACCCAAAGTACTGTTTCCAAGTTCAAGAGTGAGACCGAGCTCACACAATGTCATCTAGTTTGTAGTGCTGAAACTGAAAGCCAGTTGTTCTATAATTTCTTATATTTAAACAGAAAACAAGTCTACATCATGTTTGTGAACATTTCTCTAAAGAAAACAGTGAATGAGCCCAACGAGACGTTTTCCAAACTGTCTCAGTCCTGTTTCTGGGCTGAATATCAGCAGTTCAACACTACAGCGAAATTTACACTTTTCTCAATGAAGTCTGGTGAGGCTCAAGAGGTGTTCGCTTGAGATGGACTTCACTTCCTTCGGCTTAACAACAGATGATTGACAGTTCTCTCCTTCATTTATAAGACAATGTAAACTCTTCTTATGTATGGAGGACGGAACCTGCCAAAATAAAAAATAAATAAATAAATGACTCGTGTCGTTAAATGTGGCAAAAATAACATTAAAAATATATGTAGCCATTAATTAGTTGATAAAATGTGACATATATTGATATTTCCGTTTTAATTTGCTTCTTTAGTTATTTATCTTTCTATTAATTCCCTTATTTATTTACTCTTTTGTTTAATTTTCCCTTTTATTCATTTATCTATTTATTTCTAATTTTTTAATTAATTAATTAATTTATTTATTTATTTATGTACAATTTTCCTTTTGCATTTTCACCCTTATTTATTTCCCCAAACTTATTTATTTCTGTATTATTTTCTTTATACATTTCTTTTTACATTTCTGCCTCATTATCTAAATGGGTACATTTGCCACAATTGCTACATTTAATGACATTTCTTTATTTATTGAGTCATTCATTCATTCATTTCTTTTTGCCAAACTTCTGTTTAAAAGGTGAAGAATGAACTTCCATACAGTGCAACAGCAAAATGCTCCCTTTTCTCAATGAGGTCTGGTGAGTTTCAACAACTGTTCGCTTCAGAAAGACTTAGTATATTTATTTAATTTCTGCTTTTGTTAACAACAGTTACAAATTGTTATCCAGTGGTTAATCAAGCAGTAAGTCGTTACTGTTTTATCGATAATGAAAATAACTTCTCATTTCTATGTGAGTATAGTAAACAAAAACATCTTTAAGGTTGTTTTTAGTAAAAGTGAAAGCAGCTATTAAAACATGTGTGATAAAAAGGCAGTAATCGTCCTAATCCTGCTGTAAGCCTCTTAACACCACTGTTAGTGTTATAGAAGATAATAAATCAGTCTGAATAAAAGCGTGTCGCTCTCTGGAGACGGTCTAAAACAATCCCACCGCTGTGTAACGGAGCTGATGTTTATATAAAGACTGTTTAGATCATCAGTGTCTGGGTTAATCCTCGTATGTTAAAGTGCTCTAATGATCAATGAGGTCTGGTGAGTCAACAGACGGAGAGATTAGAGATGACCGTTGCATCACAGACCGAGTTTAATCAGACACTGAATTAGAGAAGCAGAAGAAGAAGAAGAAGAAGAAGAGACTGAGTTTATTCTTCGGACAGCTGCCTGGATACAACCACACAACCATACACCGTGATAAACTGACTGATTTAGATAGAAATGAGCAGAATAACAAAGCTACACAACAACTACAACAATATGGAGGACAGAACCTGCCAAAATCCAAAATAAATAAATAAGTGACTGGATAAATAAATAAATAAATGTCATTAAAGGTAGCAAAAATAATACCAAAAATAAATGCATGTTTGATTTCCCCTTTTATTTATGTATTTATTTCTATTAACTTTTAAATGTATTTCTTTTTTGCATAATTTTGTATTCATTCATTTATTTTTGCATTTATTTTTATTTACTTATTTATGTATTTTGCACTTATTTTTCAATTTATTTTATTTATTTTTTTAAATGCATGTATTTATTTATTCATTTTCTTTGCATTTATTTTTTGCATTATTTTTATTTATTCATTTATTTTTTCATTTATCTTTTATTTATTTCGCACTTATTTTTATATATTTTATATGTATTTTTAAATGTATGAAGTTATTTATGTATGTATGCATTTATTTATTTATGTATGATAGCCTAGCTTAGCACACAGACTGGAAGCAAAGTGAAACTGTTAGTTTTCTCTGAAGACAGAAAACAGAAAGTTGTTGACGCTGCAGTTTTCTGACAGGAAGCCTCTCGTCCTCCAAACAAACAGCTTTAATGAATGAAAACAGAGATAATGAGAGAATCATCTCCTCCTCCTCCTCCTCCTCCTCCTCCTCTGGCCTCTAATCAAAGTAAACTAAGAGGAGTGACAGCAGCTCCCTCCTTCCAAACAGAAAACTAAAAGAGTTCACCGACTCAATGAGAGCAACAACAATGGCTGCTTATACAATCCCCCTAAGCCCCCCCATCATCATCACCACCAGGAGCTGAGTCTCCAGCAGAGACGACATTTAAAACATCCTGCAGAGGAAGCAATGAGGGCTGGATGATACACCTATCTCCTGATTGTGATTTTTAAGTATTGTGATTCTATATTGTGATTCATTGTGATTGTTGTTAACTATTTTACCACTAGACCATGGGGGAAAAGATGAATCAAAGACTGCTAGGGACTTTTACTTTGGAAAATCTCTAAGTGAATCCAGTAAAAATGTTTGATTTTCAGCATGTATGTAGTCAGAGATGTCCTGAAGTCAATCATATCAGTCATTGTCAGGAATTATGTATTACATGTAAACACCTTTAAACTCTTTCTAGATCACCTGCTGATGATCTGAAGGGTTAAATGATCAGAAACGGGTTGGTATGAAGTTCTGGTCTGTCTAACAGAGTAAAGCCTGTTATCTCTCAGCAGCACTATAAACTGGGTTTTCTTCTGATCTCAGAAACAGGAAGAAGCTTCCAGCAGATGATCCTGGTCTGCTTTCACACGCTTTCTCTTTCCCTCTCTTGTCCTTCGGTACACAGTGTGTCCAGTCTTTGGTGTGTTCTCCCCTTAATGACCCGTTTGGACTCATTATCCTGCTGGCAGACACAGAAAGGACTAAAGCTCTCCAACATGGCACAACACCAGCTTTCCTCTCCGTTAGCAACACCAGAACCTCTCCGTTAACAACACAAGAACCTCTCTCTGTTAGCAGCACCGGAGCCTCTCCGTTAGCAGCACCGGAGCCTCTCCGTTAGCAACAGCGGAGCCGTTCCGTTAGCAACAGCGGAGCCGTTCCGTTAGCAACAGTGGAGCCGTTCCGTTAGCAACAGCGGAGCCGTTCCGTTAGCAACACTGGGGCCTCTCAGTTTGCAACACCGGAGCCTCTCTGTTAGCAGCACCAGAGCCTCTCCGTTAGCAACACCAGAGCCTCTCCGTTAGCAACACCAGAGCCTCTCCGTTAGCAAAGCTGAAGTGACTTAAACCTACATAAAAACCAAGATGACGACGGCCAGAAACAAAGATGGAGACGGCCAAAGACCAAGATGGCGATGGCCAAAAACCTAGATGAAGACGGCTAAAAACCAAGATGAAGACGGCCAAAAACCAAGATGAAGACGGCCAAAAACCAAGTTGGAGACGGTCAAAAACCAAGATGAAGACGGCCAAAACCAAGATGAAGACGGCCAAAACCAAGATGAAGACGGCCAAAAACCAAGTTGGAGACGGTCAAAAACCTAGATGAAGACGGCTAAAAACCAAGATGGCGACGGCGAAAAACCAAGATGAAGACGGCCAAAAACCAAGATTGAGACGTCAAAAAAAAAAACAAGATGGAGACGGGAGACGACGAAAAACCAAGATGGAGATGACCAAAAACCAAGATGGAGATGACCAAAAACCAAGATGGAGACGGCCAAAAACCAAGCTGTAGACGGGAGATGGCGAAAAACCAAGATGGAGACGGACAAAAACCAAGATGGATACTGCAGCTATTGACCATAATATCACCTCCCTGCAGAAATCACAGCTCTCATCGTTCCGACTGACTTCTCACCTGAAGGTCACATGACTCCAGTTTATCTCATAATGTAACCAGGTGTGTTTAACGATGTCATTATCAGACAGATCTGGAGTCAGAGGGGTTAAACCTCTGCAGCAGCATTAATGAGCTCACATGGTGGTTAAGGACATAGATCGTTATCACTCTGATCACCATCAACAACACGCTGAGGTCACATGTCAGGAACAGAAACCCCTTCCTGTTGTGTCTGGATGACCTGCAGCAGCTCAGACTCAGAGACCAGACCAGAGCCACAGCGTTTTAACCCCAAAGATAACAGGATTGTCAGCTATAAGCTCGTTACCTCGGTCACTAACGGGATAATCGGTCTGTTTATATTCAGACTGAGGAGCTCCAATAAAAACTGGATGCTGACACACAGCTGATGACATACCACAGCTTCCTCCAGCTCTGACTCCATCGGATGAAACTCAACAACCACAAAGAAAGAAGATGTTAAAACTATGGTGCTGAAATATAAATCTCCAACGATTAATCACCAACTATTTTGATAATCGATTCATCAGTTTGAGTAATTTTTTAAGAAACAAAAGTTGTCTGATTGCAGCTTGTTAACTGAATATTTTCTCTCCTCCTCTGTGACGGTAAACTGAAAATCTTTGAGACATTTGAGGACATCATCACTGATCTGTGTTTTATAGACCAAACAACTAATCAATTAATGGAGAAAATAATCGACAGATTAATGAAAATAATCGCTATTTGCAGCCCTAATTCACACAGATTAGTGTATAAATAAGAACTTTCCTGTACAGCTCTTTCATTTTAAAAACAGATATAACGGACATATTTTTTAAATATTTTTATTATTGTCAATTTTGTATTTTATTATTTGCTACTTTGCAGTACTTGCTCATTATTTTTATTTTCTCTTACTGTGTTTAATGTTTCGCACCCAGAAAAAACTCCTTAAATGTGGCAATAAACTGCCAAAAATAAATCCATAAATAAATAAATGTCATTAAATGTAGCAAAAATAATTTAAAAAATAAATTAAAAATAAATGTAGCAATTAATTGATAAATGTGATTTATTTCCTCCATTTCTGATTCAACAATGTCAGGAGGACAGGAGGACAATTTCAACACTGAGAAGTTTACACCACACAGTGGATGACGCGGATTTTGCTTGTTCATGTCGCATCATTCACATCGCCCGGCATGAATTCACATCTATTCACCTGTTTGCATCGACTCTGTGCGTCATCGGGCCGCGAGAAAAGTTGGCTTCACTCTTGGTGTGAATGCACCACAACAACAGGCTCAGATACTTTATGACAACAAGGACAAATAATAGTTAACGTGCACAGATTAGAGGCTCAGATTGCACAAAAAATAGAGCTCTGTTGTTAGTGTGATAAATACAGGACCACTGTTCTGATTACATACAAATAATCTGTTTTTATTCAGATTTGATCTATAAGGAGGTGTGTTCTTTATAATATGACAGTTTTCATAAAATTAGATTTTAAAAAAAGTCACAATTTTTCGCAATATATTGAATGGTAACCTCTGTGTCATGATACGTATCGTATCGCCCAGCACATTCACACGCAAACGCGTTTAAAGGTTCCATGTTGTGTTCATTTTCAGGTTCATACTTGTATTTTGTGTTTCTACTAGAACATGTTTACATTCTGTAATGTTCAAAAAAAACACTTTATTTACATCATACTGTCTGCCTGAATATAGCTGTATTCACCCCTCTGTCTGAAACGCTCCGTTTTAGTGCATTTCAACAGAACTGCAACGGAATTGCGTTGGTTGGCAACAGCTTGGTCCATGTTTACTGTAATTTGATGTTATTTACATTCACTGCAACAGGTTAAATAAACTGGGACACATTTAGAATGTTTATGTTTAAACCTATGTAATGGTCTAAATATCGTATATTTGTGACATCACAAATGGACAGAAATCCAAACGGCTTGTTTCAAATGCACAATTTCTGAATACAGGCTGTGTGTATTTCTCCGTATATTGAGCGTTTTGATAGTTTCACAGTATCTATAAAGCACTTAAAGGGACTGTTTGTAACTTCTTACACGTATCAATCATTGCGGGTTGGTGTCCCATGCGCGCTTGCGTGTGGCTACGCTGTTCCGACTCAGACTCCAACACAAACTACACGGAAGCACCAAAACCTCTTGGTTGTATCTAGTGAAGCCCGTCTGTTAAACAGTGTTGGCCGCGGTCGGAGGACACTCCGGTCCTGGAGCTTTGGTCTCCAGGACCGGAGTCTCTGCTGTACTCTGCTCCTCTGCCTTCACTCACACACCGCGCTCGTTCTCACTCTTTCGCTCCACTCTCACGTGCATGCGTGCACACTCCACACTGCAGAAGAGTTAGTTTAGCTCTGAGAATATCTAGTGAATGTACAGTGGACATTTGTGCAGAAATAACTGCTGCAGCTCCTCCAGACCAACAGAGGTTTCCCGTGTCTTGTGAAGTGACGGGGCTCCGCAGAGAGAAACGTTATCGTCTCCGACCAAAACTCCGGTGTCTCCCCTGTTCCCTCCGACCGCGGTCGGGAGGCTGAGGCAGGAAAAGCCAACACTAGGATCAGCATTGATTCATGGAGAGACCTTCGTCTG
>CAKAOH010027826.1:28912-51472 GCA_916701665.1 Sebastiscus tertius | reverse complement strand
ATTCTGCACTTCCTCTTCTTCCTCTTGACGGGCGGGGGGCACAGGACCGCCCTGATGGCTTCGTCAAACACCGTCTTAAGGCCGCGCTGCGTCAAAGCGGAGCACTCCAGATATTTCACTGAACCTGGTTGGGCGGAGGAGAGGAAAGCGGGAAAAAGCAGAGGAACAAGTCAGCAAACCAGCTTGTTTTTTGGATGAATGCCATCATCATACATACAGTACATAATTTAAAGCTTGAATATTGAATTTTAACAGTATGATTGTACACTGTAAAATCCCAACAAAATCTTTTAAATGATAGCTGGAAGTGAATTTAAAGTTAGGTTAAAGCTTCAGTAGGCAGAAGGTTTTTGGCGACATTGGGCAAAAATGCCATAATAACCTTTTAGCATATTGTAAGTCAAGTACTCTGAGAGAAAACTACACTTCTGCACCTCCTCATGGCTCTGTTTTCAGGCTTTAAAAAAATCTAGACTATGGCCAATCACAGGTCATTTCAGAGAGAGAGCGTTCCTATTGGCTGTTCATTCAACAGAGGCAGCTGTCAATCATTCACAAATTCCGATCAAACGGTGAAACTAGGCAGTGCTGATCAAATATGAATCAATATTCTGTTACTGTAATGCCTATTTCTCACCTCAAATGTTTTCAGAAACATCTTGTAGTGTCCTGTTTAGCTGTAAAATGAGAAAATTTGCTCCGGCTGGTGGGCGGTGCTTGGTATTTCCTCAACTGATCTCAACATGGCTGCCAGGTCATAAACTTTCTTATTTTACAGCTAAACAGTACACTACAAGATGGTTCTGAAAACATTTTACATAAGAAATAGGCATTACAGTAACAGAATATTGATTCATATTTGATCAGCGCTGCCTGGTTTCACCGTTTGATCGGAGTTTGCGAGTGATTGACAGCTGCTCAGAGACGGCAAGGCTCCAGCTCGGCTCTGATTGGTTGTTTTCCTCCGGTCTGTGAAATTTTGCAGATGCCATTAGGAGCACCGGAGGACACCGGAGGACACCGGAGGACACAGAGGCACACGATTTCTTTCAGATTAACTGTCTCATGCACTAGTGTCAGGGCATAGTTACCATTTTATGAAAATAACTTTTTTTTTTTTAAATCAGATTTGCTCCAATCTAATCTCGCCGACTGCTGCTTTAACAACCAAAATGAATAAACAAAGTACGTTCTGGCAGCTGCAGTTGGGTAACTTTGAGCAAATATGATAAAAAGTTATTTCTATAAAACTGTCACTATATCCTGACAGTAGTGCATGAGACTGGTAATCTGAAAAGAGTCATGTTCATCTGCCTTCTCCTAGTGCTCCATCTGCAAGATTCCACCGCGCCCGAGTCAAAACAACCAATCAGAGCCGAGCTGTCTCTACAGCAGCTGTCAATCACAGCTCACGAAAACAAAACTAGGCAGCACTAATCGAATATGAATCAAGATTCTGTTCCTGTATTTGACAGACGGTTGCCGATATTTGAAAGTAGGCTACAAACAGGGACGCAAGAGATTCAGTTACAAGCTACAAACGCACTGAAAGCTGAACACACAACGTCTTTCTCTCTGGTCTCCTGCATGCTTGCAGAAGGGGCTCGTCAATTTTTTGATTTGAAACCATAACAGCCTCAACCTTAAGATCATTTAAACATTTTTATCTGTGTACGTGTGGTGTTTGAACTGACTTATTTCTTTAGCCATGGCCAAGCCCTGAGGGTAGGTGATGGGGGTGAGTTTCTTCTCCTTGAGTTTTTCGATAGTGTCCTTGTCGTCTCTCAGATCCAGCTTGGTGCCCACCAGGATGATGGGCGTGTTGGGGCAGTGGTGTCTCACCTCAGGGTACCACTGGGGGAGGAGAGAGAGAGGGAGACAGAGTCAGAGGTGGCGGGATGCAGATGGACAGTATGGCAGACGGTGTGGAATGTGAGCGGGTTGACAACAGAAGAGATTTCTTTGGATAGAGGTTCTTATCCAAATTCAACATGATGTGACCTTTGAGAGAGAATACACTGGACAATTGTCAGTCCTGCTGGCATTTATTCCTGTTACTTTACCAACTGAACTCCAAATAATCCCCTTCTATTTAACCATTACCTCTGAAGAAGTTTTAAAATGATAAAAAAAAAACATACATTTCTATAAAGCAATACAATGCTCCATACGCAAATCAGAATTTTGCAAACAAAGGGCAAAGTCAAGGTCCATCAACAGATGATCAACATTGACAGTTGATTTTTGCTTGGAAATATGTCTTTCTATGGCTACATCGTTACATCTAACAACATTTTGAATGTCTTGTGCGTAACGCTTTGCATATTGTCATTAAATTATGTAATACATCTTATTTATAGGCTACATATCTACAGACTATCAGACTAGGCACGCAAAGTGCATTATTATCATACTGTCGGAGATGTGTCGGTGTTTTAGTTCCGGTGCTTTGCACGTAGCTGACACCCGCCCGCCCTTTCGCTCGCCCCCTCTCTCTCTCTCTCTCTCTCTCCCCCAGCTCTCTGAAGCTCTGTAGCCCGCTGTTGCCTGGCAAAGGCAGCGGTGTACAGCGGACCAGCGGTACAATAACCTTATATTCTTGATGTTAATAAAATGTACTCCAATTCATGAGTATGTAGGATATTACTACTGACATTCCTGCAATATTACGTCACAACGTCTGCTGTATTAGCCGTGTGTTTACTACGTGTTTATTTGCAGACAGAGCAGGGAAGTGAGATCCGTTCACAAGTGGTCACTCAAGACGCATGTGGAGACGCATTCTAATGCCAGGTGTGTGAACAGATGTATTTAGAGCCATCCAGTTGTGTTCGGATCACTCCGGACGCATGTTAATGCCACATCTGAACAGGCGCAGTGTAGAGTCGGCACACTTTGACATCAAACTCTGTGAAATAAGGGTTTATTTTACCACACCAGAGATGGTGATTGTTGGAAAGACTAACGACGACGGCTTTGGTGAGTTTTATTTTGTTTCTGTCAAGTTTGAATGACGTGTTTTACGATGCTCTGCCACTAGAACAGCTGATCTCAACATAAAATGCAAAAACAAATACACGTTGGATGATGACGCAAATACACTTGGATACGGAACAACTTCACTAATGTGAAAGCTGAGTGGCGGGGGAGTGAAGAAAGGGAGCAATTGTACTCGAGCACGGTACGAATCAAATTGTACCTAATGTAAAAAATACCCTTATGTTAGAGTTGTGTCAAAAATGGTAATTATCAAATGGCTGAAATTCACCCATCTAACCATGACATTTTATGGAAAACAGGCAATGTAATATTACAATTATATGCAGATATGACAATCTGCAGAGATAAAGAGCAGGTTGTTCTCACCTTGGCACGGACGTTTTCAAAGGAGGCTGGACTGACTAGTGAAAAGCAAATCAGGAACACATCCTGAGGAGGGAAAATGATGAACATCAATACAACATTGAAAACTTAAATCAGCACTGTGGAGATGTTTCTGTTACAACTGGGACAAAAAAATCTTAAAATGGATCAACACTGTGATGCTGAAGATAAGCATCAAATATTGACTTAATGGACCCCAAATGTTCAGATATGAGGGTTCACAAAACGAGACAAATCTGGACTGTGTTGGTTAAATACACACTGACTCCAACTCTCAGCTCCCTGTGAGTCTTTGGCACAGAGGCCAGTTTGTTGTCAGGACAAAGAGTGCAAACAAGAGCTCCCTTTCACTTCCTCCAGACAGTGTATAGGTACTATGGATACAAGGCTCTACTCTGCTGAGTGCAAAGACTCTGTCTTAAGCATTACAGGCCAGTGAATAACTCCAAATCAATTCAGGCAAAGTGAAAACAGTGTCTGGCTGCGACCAGTCTGAGCACGGCAGTGGTCTGAGACAAGCGGTTGTTAATGCTGTTGCATGAATGCATATACATACCGTCTGCGGGTAGGACAGAGGCCTGAGCCTGTCGTAGTCCTCCTGTCCTGCTGTATCCCACAGGCCCAGGTTTACTGGTTTCCCATCGACCATCACATTGGCGGAGTAGTTGTCAAAGCTGCAGGAAGGGAGGTCGGTGGTTAGGTTACAAATTAAGCATTCTGTGTTTCAACAATTTCCTTCAGGATGAATAAAGTCTTATCTTAATGTACATTACATTAAAAGAGAAACTTGTGCACAGATGTTAATACATTCCTCAACAAACTGCCGAGCGTCTCCATATCAGAGCTGTTTATGTGAGGTGTGTGTCTGTGTATGTGTGTTACTTACACTGTGGGGATGTACTCTCCAGGGAAGGCATTGGTAGTGTAGCTGATGAGCAGGCATGTTTTACCCACCGCCCTGGGATTAGAAAGGAAGGGAGAAAATACAATGATGAGACCTGGACATCGCTGCTTAATTCATTCTCACAGTTTTAATAATTATGGTATATTCTTGAGTGAAATTGTGTCAGGACCGGGTGTTTGCAGTCTTGTATTTACTTTCGTCATATAAATATATCTAGCCTCTGATCGCCGGCGATCTCGACCGACTTCACTGTCTTTCAGAGGCTGTAGCAGGCTCCGTTTTATGGTTGAGAGGAGGCTAAATAACGCTTCGAATTTAGGCTACATTTCGGCATGGGAAAAACCCAAATGGCCATTTTCAAAGGGGTCCCTTGACCTCTGACCTCAAGATGTGTGAATGAAAATGTGTTCTATGGGTACCCACGAGTCTCCCCTTTACAGAAATGCCCACTTTATGATAATCACATGCAGTTTGGGGAAAAACCAGGACGTTTTTTTTAAATTTTATAACTAGAAACCGAGGGCATTCAGGGGATGCATGGCTTTCTTAGGTATACAGACAATAAGGGACTTTGTGAGCAGTATCCAGAACAGAAGTGCCATCCAATAGCTATTCTTGCAGAAATCTCCAAATGTCAAAAGATTTTGACACCAAATCACATCATGGCTTTTTCTATGGTGTCCCTCAAGGTATTGGTGTCTTAATGTGGTATTTTGGAAGGATTATTGATCATTTTTATCAATTCTCGAGTGGTAAAAAATGGTTAAATTGAGCACCAAATATCTGTAACAAACAGTATCAACCCAAAAACTGCTGCAACAAATTATGAGACACAAGTGAGCATGGGAATGCCCGTCATATACTTCCATCATGATATTCTTAGCCCTTATGCACTTTTACAATTTATTTTAATCAATTCATGTTTATTTCTGATTTATGACTATAACAAGTTGACACACACAGTGCTGAGCTGCATCTCTAATTAATCTTCAGGTTCCCAGCTTTCAGATGATGTACATCACTTCTATGTGACATCTAATGTTGACCTACTATCTCCTCCTAAAGACCCCCCCTGTTACGCCCTAAAAAAGACATAAATGGGTCTATGTTGGGTCTCTTAGGGTTAACGGATACAAGATGTGAGCACAGGGTCAATAACACATCAAATGAAAAGGCAAGATTTTGTACACCACTACAGGTTAAAAAATAAACCATCAGTTCCCTCACAGTCATTTATTCTGGATTGCAAATTGTGTATGTGACTCTGTTATCGTGGCTGATATCTTTCAAGTATGACTTTGCCAGTTCTGAGCTTTGGTTTAAGAAAAAAATGTCCTAGACAAGCAGTCAATGGACTGACCTACTACTTTAAATGCTCTGCTGTCAAGGCATGCCGTTTCTCTTCATGGGATGATACTAAAAGCTGACAACAAAATGATCGCGTGTAACTATATATTACAATACAAACTCGTGACAATATCCATAGTTGAGCTATAAAATGGTCAGGTATAAATCCCAAAGAGTGCTAATAACTTTCATTCATTCATTCGACCTCAACATTCAACAAAGAAAGGGAAAACAAAACAACAATGATATATACAAACAGAGGCAATACCATTATAAAAATAGCAAAAGCGATTAAAACTTTTCAATTAGCAAAAATAATTTAATAGATACATTTGCATATTTAAGATGTAAAAATAAAATACTAGAATTTTGCATTTATCTGTCTGAAAACATTAAATGCTATTTATTGTGAACTATCAGAGGTCAGAACAGCTACCTGAAAATGATGACAAGAGCAATGTTTTAAGCAGTGTTTTGAGGTCAATCAAGTTCAGACATTAGCTCATTGTGCCTCATACAAGTTTGTATTTTAATATAAAGTTACACCCCTATCATTTTGTTGTCAGCTTTTAGTATCATCCCATGGAGAGAAACGGCATGCCATGACAGCAGAGCATTTAATGTAGTAGGTCAGTCCATTGACTGCTTGTCTAGGACATTGTTTTTTTAAACCAAAGTTTAGAACTGGCAAAGTCATACTTGAAAGATATCGGACATGATAACAGAGTCACGTGTACAATTTGCAATCCAACAAATGAGCCTACAATCAACATTAGCTTTAACTTTCTACTTTTTCAAGGCTCCATTATGTCTTATAAGCTGTTGCAGCATTTTTTGGGTTGATATCAGTTGTTAAGCATTTTCTGGCTATAAATGCTCCATTTTGCGCTCTTTAGTATAATCCAAAAGTGGACTGAGTTCTTTAGATTATTGAGAATAACTACCAGCTACTATTCAGACCAAGACATCAGTTTTAAACATCAATGGATCCTATTGAGTTGGGGTGGCACCTTCATTTTAATTTAATACAACAAAAAATAAATGTTGTTTCAAGGCCTTGAATGGCTGCATTGGTAATGAAAAACCTGTTGCAGTGTATGTGAATGTCATCAGCTGACAGGAAGTACACATGGACCCAAGCTGTTGTCTAGCAACGCAATTCTGTTGCAATCCTGTCAAAATGCGCTAAAACGGAGCGTTTCAGACAGAGGGTAAATACAGGCATATTCAGGCTGACAGTATGAGGAAAATAAAGGTTTTTTTTTAACATTACAGCATGTAAACATGTTCTAGTAGAAACACAAAACACAAGTATGAATCTGAAAATGAGCAAGATATGGGGACCTTTAATACAACAAAAAATAAATGTTGTTTCAAGGCCTTGAGTGGCCAAAGTGTGCACAACAGATTTAATATCAAATAGTGAACAATATCCCAAAAAAAAGTATCTATCTGTGCACATGGACAGCCTGAGTCATGTGTCTAATAAATGACATGCTGTGACCCCTTTTCAGTCCCACCTAACCAGAGCAATGTAGATAAATCTGTCTGACCCAGCTGGACCAGAGAGCAGCACAACAACAACAGCTGTCGCTCAAGTTAAGGCATGCTCCCTCTCTGATCTATCTGAGGCTCGTTAGACAACTGTTGGTTAACTGGGTCAACCACAACAAGTGTGCTAGCTTTAAACCCTGACTATGTGAGTCAAAATAGGACATTTAAGAGTCAAAGTAAGGATGAAAAGATGGTTTAACTCACCCGTCGCCCACCACCACACACTTAATGGCCTGCATCAGGACGCCTCTCTCTCTCTCTCTCTCTCTCTCTGCTAGTTACCTAGCTACAGCAGCTCGAGGTCGGTTACAGCTGAATAAAGTGTCGCTTGTAAAGTAAAGGTTTAACAAAGTGAGAGGGTTTTGAAAGCGGTGCTAATAAAGTTATTAAATGTTGTCGTTAACAGATATTATCCGGCCTGTCTCTTCCTTCTTCTCAGCAACACCCGGTGAAACTCCTAGATTGTAATCCAGGCTGGCAACACCCAGGAAAAAAACTCTGGAGGCAAGACTGAGGGGAAAAACGCCCACAGATGAGGAAGCGGCCGATCAGATCCGTTCACGTCACATCCGGTCAGAGCAGGACGGTCAAACAGTGCCATCTATTGGTTACTACAGGAACATGCTGCTGAATTAAAGGTGCCATATTATAAAAAAAGTTAGTTAGATGAAAAGTACGCTAAATTTTGGCGATGAAAAACTGGCATGGCCATTTTCAGAGGGGTCCCTTGACCTCTGACCTCAAGATATGTGAATGAAAATGGGTTTTATGGGTACCCACGAGTCTCCCCTTTTTTGGAAAATTCTTTTTATTCCTTTTTTTCCAAACATAGCATAACAAACATAACAAAACATAACACCGGTGCCATAATTAAAAAAAAAAATGTACATCTTACATTTAACATTTAATATGTACATACCTAAATACACACATACACATCGCTTCCAACTCCCACACAGAGACAGGTCCAGCCTTCTTCCTCCCACCCCTAGAGGTAAATAAATAATTAATTTTATTAATTAATAATTTAATTAGTTAGTTAGAATTAAAAGTAATAAGTGCTACAGTGGTATAGTTCATGGTGGTAAGATAGAAACCTTAAATAAATACATAAATTAATTAATTAAATAAATGCAGAGAAAGAAAAAAAAAGAAGACAGCACGTAGAAAATAATAATTAATAATTAAGTAAATACCCTAGAAAGGTTAAGAAGATTCTATATAAGTGATACATGGATCCCATATCCTATAGAAAAGCTGTGGGCTACCTCTTATAGCATAGGTTATGAGTCTCCCCTTTACAGACATGCCCACTTTATGATATTCACATGCAGTTTGGGGCAAGTCATAGTCAAGTCAGCACACTGACACACTGACAGCTGTTGTTGCCTGTTGGGCTGCAGTTTGCCATGTTATGATTTGAGCATATTTTTTATGCTAATTATCTGATAGCTATAGTTACTTGTTAATTTGTAAATAAAGATTTTACACCAACGTATAATAAAATTATAAAATACAATGCATTTTTCTAGATTAAACCACCCACAGTATATAAAGTAATTAAATCAGCCTCACTTAGGCCAACTGCAGCATTAAATATATGTATATGAATAATCCAATAATATGGATGTATAACACTCTGAAGCCACTCTGTATAATGAATAGTTTTACTTTTGATACTTTAAGTATAGCCTATTTTGCTCATAATACTTTAGTACTTTTACATGGGTAGATTTTTGATGGATACTTCTACCATTGCTGTAAATGGTTGCTTCTTCCTTTAACCTGTAGTAGCCTACTTCAAAAACAATCACTGCAATTTTGCATGTGAACACGAGAGGGCAGCATTTTACAATTTTACAGTTTTATTGTCAAAATACAGTGAATGATACTGTCCAAATCTTTATTGACAAAAATATAAAATGTAAACACCTAACAGACACACACCCACACACCTACATGCTGTATCTTTCCTCACAGTTCATCTTATGCCTAAAGACTCATGCATCATCTCTGTAATGGTTTTATTTCTCCATCAATTAATCACTGATTCCATGGCAACCACTCAGTGTAGCACACACACACACACACACACACACACACACACACACACACACACACACATTCGTAACCTTGACTCTGAATTATGTTATTGGGGGATTTTTTCAGCCTACAACACATTAATAGGATAAACGTCAGCATTAAGTGGGGGCTAAAAGCAGAGGAGAGAGATTAATGAAGGATAAACAGGCCTGTCGCTGGCACATCAGGGAGGCTGTAAAACACAGCGGAGTCACACTGTGGGACCTCAGAATGTCAAACTGAGAGAAGACATTAACAGGGAAATCTGCTCTGAGGCGGAATTCACGCATCGCCTGAAAAAAAACAACATATTTTAGAATTCAGTAAGAATTTAGTTTCATGGACACTGGGCTTTTCAAAAAGGTTGGTCATATTAGACTGCATGCATCCAAATTAGCAGCAAATCCATCTACTGTGTTTGCCCAGCACTGCTGGTTAGTATCACATTTTGACTTGTTCCTCCTTTCAGTGCAATATTATTATTTCCCAGGCTGTTCTACTGACATATAACTCAATCAGCAGGTCTCTTCATGCATGCACCTAACTGCAGTTTGTCTGCTTTGGAGCTCTTACAGGGATTGAGCTCTCTTGCTAGACCACTTTAATAGCTAAAAATACTGCTTTAACTGCCTTTCGACACAAAATAACCCAAATATGCAGCATTTTTGTGTTATTAAAGGTACAGTGTGTAGGATTTGGCGGCATCTAGTGGTGTGTTTGCAGATTGCAACAAAGTAAATAACCCTCCGCTCACTCCTCTCATTCCAAGACTGCGGTAATGTGAACACAAGTGCAAAACTGTGGTAACGCTGCTCTCCTCGCTCAGAGGCCATTCTTACCATAATAACACTACATTAGGAGCAACGGAAGTCAGACGGCGGCTGGCGGTACCTCGGTTTTGCACTCTGCAGCTCACGTTACTGCAGTGTCGGAGAACTATGGTGGCCTTCAGGTAACATAAAATTGCGAAAGGCTCTCTCTAGAGCCAGTGTTTGGTTTGTCCGTTCTGGGCTACTGTAGAAATATGGCGGAGCAACATGGCGGACACCGTGAAGAAGACCCGCTCCCTATGTAGATATGAAGAGCTCATTATAAGCTAACGAAAACACAACGATTCTTTCAGGTAATTATACCCTAATGAAATCATAGTTATGAATATTACATTCCATTTCTGCTAAATAGATGCCCCGAAATGTAACTGTCTTCCAACAAAACATAATCCAAATATGCAACACTTTTGTGTTAATAAATTACTTCAGATTTAAAGGAATAATTCAACATTTTGAGAAATACGCTAATTTGCTTTCTTGCAGAGAGTCAGATGAGAAGATCAAAGCACCCTCATATCTGTACAGTAAATATGTAACTGGAGCTAGTAGGCCATACTACCAGAACTACCATTAAAGAGAACTTTGCTAGTGAGGCTATTATTGTGCACTGTCACGCTCAGCTCTCCTCCTGCTTCCCTGCCGACCCTCATGTACCTCCCTCCACACCGCAGGTTGGAGAGTCATTTTATCGGATCATTACGTTCAACCATTAGCTCTCTAAATAATCACCAAGATTTAATGACCCCTGTCACGGTGCTCTCATTTGCATAGGAGTCAGATTGACTGTCTGAAGGCAATCAACACTTTAAATGCCAGAATGTGCTCCGTAATGGCAGCACTCGCTCAACAGAGTCCACGGGACGTCTGCTATCACACAATGTGGAGAAAGTCAACATTTCTAATGGAGTGAAAGCTGAAGGATGAGAAGTTATTCGCTGGATTTCATCATTTCAGCTGAATTGAGCACATAAAGCAGATGGCTGAACCAGAGGCTTTGGCATTTTGTGCTGCTGCTATCTCTAGTTTCCACATGATCAATGTAAGAAAGTGCAGTAATAAGATCCTATAGATAACTAGCGTTGCTGTGAATCATTCAGCGGCTCGAACCATGACATCTGATTGGATTTTCAGAGGCTTTATCAGTGGAGGCGAGTCTGATTAGAGCGCTGGGAAACTGATAATAGAGTTTCATAACGCCGCTTTTTTTAAATGTCACAGCTGCATCAAAGAATAACATTTTGTCATCCATGATGGCCTTTCTATCAAACCCATGACACATTATACACTCATAAATGCACAAAAACACTCTTTACTCTTGTGCTAAATCTACATGCACAGCTGCACAATACAATAAATTCCTGAAAATGCCTCCAACAATTGACTGCATGTTGAGCTGTGACAGAAGGGTGTGCAGTTTGCTTCAGATTGGTTTCAGGCAGCCATGTGCAGCTTGTTTATTAACCACTGGCAGCAGATGTTGAAGCTCTCTAAAAATAAACTTTTGTCCTCACTCTGCATGAGCGGTGACATGCAGCATACGCAGAGCTTTAGTCATCAGGAGAAAGAGGACTTCTTCTGTGTGATTACTTGTGTCCAGTCCCATCTGTTCTCAAAGCTATTCTTTTTTTCTGATGACAATAAGCCATGAGTCATTTCTGCAATCAGATTCGATCAGATCAATCAGAGCTGTGAGGTGAATCACATGCTCCTGTGATGGGAAGTTTCCAGCCTAATGGCAGAGCACTTTGCTCCCAGTTGGAAAGATGTCCCACGCATTTCCTTTGTCCTCGCTCTCATTTTCTGCGTGCGTGTGTTTCTCTTTCTCCATTTTCTCTTCCGTTCGTCACCGCCTGCTTCACTCTCTCAACCGCTGTGAGAAAGGAAGTGTGTCACGTTACTTGTGTGTTTGCATTAGCAGGGAATGTGTGTAGGGGCTGTTGCAGATGGTTTTCACAGGATTCAGGAATTCCTCAGAAGCCTGACATCCTAAAACACACAGATGAACTCTCGAGTCCCAGCTTTATCCCAGTATTTATCCGTACAACAATAAACTTTGTATTTTCAAAAGAACCCTGAAGTTACTGGTAAACTCTCCTCAGTGACACACGAGTGGTGATAAATCAAGTGTAGCTGACTCAGCCTAAATGCTCAACACAGCTCAGATAAATGCAGCATGTTATCTTATTGCTTTAAAGTTCTCTACGTATTTCACCACGTGCCACGCAGACATATTGGAGGGCTGAGTACACGATGAATAATCAGTGTGTCTCAATCAAAATAAATCAGACTCTAATTCTACCTCATTATAACAGTGTGGGTCATGAAGTAGGTTACTTGCTTACAACGTTGCTGCCGAACAACTGCAGCCAAGAGATGCTCTGGATGAATCTGCCGCCACACAGCACAGGGTAATTTCCTTGATGAGTGTGACAAAAGTTCAGGGCACAAAAATTTGGATGAGCCTGATCAGAGGACAGGAAAAAAAAGCCACACTGAACTGAAGAGGAACTGTGCAGAAACCGTCCACGCTGATATGAGACAGGCTGGAAAAAAAGCCTGTGAGAAGAGTGGTTTTGTGAGAGGCTTTGGGTGTTTGTCTGGCAGAGAGTATGGACCTGTTGTATGTGTCTCTTTGTGGACTAAATGGCTGTTTTTGTTCTTTGAGATTCCAGTTTTGATGAATTGTTGTAATTTAGGCCCACTCACCCTCAAGGTGTGTGATCTCCCACATTTCCCAGCAAACCTCCAGAGAGTAGGACGTGTTGCATGCGCTTGCTGTTGGGTATAATCTTAAGTGGGATAGATGTTTTTCCCAGTGAAGATAAAGTGAGACTACTCATAGGCTACTCAGAAAGTAAAGTCTTTACCAATATTGTCGATTCCCATTCGCCCCCAGCTGTACTTTGAGTCTAGAGCTACACATTTTAGTAGCATGTTAACACGCTAAGATGGTGAACATCAGTCTACACCTGCTAAACATCAGCATGTTATGCACTGTCATTTTGGCATGTGAGCATGCTGACGTTAGCATTCAGCTGCAGCAAAGTGAGTCTTCACATACGCATAAAGTACATGACTTTTGGCTGCATTGCATTCTGGTCTATGGAGGCTACTGACAGAGAAGAATTAGTGCACAAACTACAAAATCTCACCATGACATAATCTTGCCTACATTTGTTGACTTGCGGGGGAATAATAAACGTATCCAAGTCCAAGCAAATAACAAAATAGTTCAAAATACATCATATTTCAGAGGGCCTGCAATTATTAGTATTATTATTAATATTTTTTTCCCACTACTCCTCTTGCAGCCTTGCCAACACATGCACAAAAAATACATCAAAACATGCAGAATAATCGGAAATGGTGTGCTATGATTTTTCTCAGAGATTCGCCGAGCTGTTTTCACGAAAATCGCAAAAAACTGCCAAAAATGTCCCCATAGAGAAAAATGGGAATTCTACATGAAGAGAGCTTCCAACTGTATGTTAACAGGAAACTAAGGATCGACCTAGTTTTTTCAAAATAAAAGTCCCGAAAGGTAACTGTCTCTTAACGGGAACTCAGGACGAGACTATTTTTCTTTTTCAAAATAAAAGTCCCATAGATTAACTCTATCCTAACAGGAAGTCCAGGATGCGGGATGTGTACCAAGCACCAGACACACTGTCAAAAATTTTTGCTTAATTTTCTAGTTGTCTGTTTTTGTTAAACAATACAAGCTGTGATAAGTCACGGTAAACTGAAGCAGATTTCTGTGCAGCAATGTAAAAATGTGTAAAATCATAAATTCACCCAAATGTGTGCTTGATTTTTCTTAACAGAGTCATATCAGCCAACTGACATAGCCAAACCCTGTAGTTCTCACATGCGTGAGTGCATAATGTATATGTGCCCAGCTGTAATCATGCTGCAGCACATGACCATAGTCATCCATATGACTGCATGACCACTCATCAGGGCTCGAGGTCAGTCCATCCACTCCCTGGCTCTGCACATGAGATGTTTTAATGTGGCTGACATATTCTGCCTTGTAGGAACCCGCTTCCAGAGAAATATGGAGTGCATCCATCCAACATTTTTTTTTCTTCTATTTTCTGGGGAAAAAATAAATATAGCAACATTTTAGAGCGGCCAAAAATGATGACAGACTAAAGCCAAGTTTATGGGTCAATAATTAATCAAAGAGGCTGAGCCAAGCAGAGGCTGACTCTTGCATCTTCTGTTCTATTATATTTGCTGGAATATGGTTCATTTGGGAGACAAATGCTTCATTTCCAAATGCTCCAAATCCCACTTAAACACTGTGTGCATTGTGAACAGCAGATGAATTAGCTCCAGTGCTTCATTGATTAGAGGGAACTAATTGAATTGTAGCATGGAGTGTGCTCTTGCTGGACTCCACCCTTGTTGGTTCCACTGAAACTGGAAGTGGAGCCTCTTCCTGTGCTGGTCCGGACATCTGCACATAACATAGGATTATTCCCAAAACTGACTGCCTTCACTTCCCTCACACAAAACCCCGCTTTACTTCTTGTGAGCATTTCAGGGAGATACACCAGCAGAAAAAAAGAGAAATGGTGATGAAGACATCAGCATCAAGTTTCTCTGTAAAGATGGAACTCTGTTTAGTTCCTGACTGCCTTCAGGGGGTGCGAGGAGGAATTTATGGGAACATGCCGCAAATTAATTGTAACTACCAACGCTGTGGAGTCAGTATGTTGTTTATGCCTGCAGCTTTTGAGGGAAAAAATATGTGAGACCATTAATTATCTATTTTGGGAAAGAGAGGACAGCTGGTTTTACAGTACACTGTCATCCATTTGGAATTGAACATTTAAGCATTTTTGAGGAAATGCAGGGAAGTAAAGTCATCTTTATGTTCCTGAAGAGAGAGTAGCTTTTGTATCAGTAACATGTGATCAGATCATAAGACTAATGGTCTGTTGTTGAGACTGAACTAATCAATACTAAAAGGTTATTAAACCATGCAGAGTCTTTGAGCTTTTGCCATTTGATAATTTGACCATTACAGGCTGATGAATTAAACATAGTACTGTAGTATGCTGTACATACCAGTATATAAAAAGTATATATATATCATATGCAGTAATCTGCCTTACTTCAAGGTACTGTACAGTACAAAACAGCCCTTGAAACGTCATGAACAAATTTGCATTGATTGGAAACGTGTGTAAATTTAGTACTTTAGTCATTCCAGTAATACTGAGGTCATTCCTGGTGTATGAAACAATGGATTCATACATCAGTTATGTCAGCGTGCACGGCTCTACTGCCAGCAGGTGGGCTTTTAAAGCAGCAGCGCTGCACTGAGACTTGTACCAAAGGAGGGAAAGTAAAGGTGGGCGTAGTGTACCAGTTTCCATACTTGTTGCGTAACAGTTCAAGCTTTGCATGAACAAAAGGAAAATACAACATATTTAAACATTCACTGTATAATTTCACAGCAATGGTCAAACTGGGTCTGCGTGCTTAAGGTCTAGTATACACGTACATGTTAAAATTGGCTATTTGCACTGACGATGATTGACTAAATGAGTCAAAAGAGGTAATTCAAACCAAAAAATTAATACTGTGCTGTAAAAAGTGAAAAAAAAAACAGAGCAGCTGATTAGACTGTTATCAGGCTATTAAATAGGCATTAGCAGTCGCTATAAGCCCCATAGATGTGGGTCAATAGGGGCCTCCTTCACCTACCAGTAGGTTTTATCATCTATTCACATGGTAGATCACCGAAAGAACAGTCTAAGTGTTTTTTTTTTACCTAAAGCTAAAGATGTTGTAGTTTTGTTGCCTAAACTTAAAGAAGTTGTAGTTTTTTTTTTACTTAAACCTAATAAACCTAAAGAAGTTGTAGTTTTGTTACCAAAACTTAACTGTGTTTGTTTTTTTTACCTAAATCTAAAGCAGCCTTTTTGTTTGTGTTCAAAACGTGATGTTTCATTCAGTTTTGCAACATGTTAGAACGTGTTACTTTTAAGATTCACTTTTACAACGTAGTAGGCGTAGTAGGCCCCTAATGACCCACATCTATGGTGCTTATAGCGAGTGATAACACCTATTTATTGGCCTGATAACAGTGGAATCGGGTGCAGCAGCGTGTCGTGTACAACTTGCCAAACAGAAATCAGAACTTCTCAATTGAATAAACATCTGTTAGCAAAACACAGAAACAGGTCACTACATCAGCAGCCTCCTGCTATATATGGAGCCCTTTTAAAGGCCAGAAATAAAAAATATTGTGCTCCACACAGAGCCAGACTTCTAGATGGATTCATTTGCAAATTTGCACTAATAAAGTAAAATATCAACTAAAGAAAGTCCCCTGTTATCAACTAACGTTACCTAATGTCAAAATATAGTTTAAACATATTTATTATTTTAGAATATATTGTGCTTTTATGGTGTGTGTTTCTAAATTAAGTTTGTTCAAAGTGTAGTCAGTGGAGTAAAAAGTACAATATATCCCTCTGGATTGTAGAGGAGTGGAAGTATCATATAATATTACAATGGAAAGTACAGGTAAGTCAAAATTACACTTAGTTAGAATCCACCACTGGTAGTGAAGTGACGGATCAGATTTCATAACATAGTAAGGGTGGAGGAGGGAAGGCCGATCTCATCACTTCCTGTTCAGTAACTTTCCTTCATTGTCCGCCTGTAGCGCTGCACAATGAGTCCCTTCCTGAACTCTGGACCACACGCTGGGTCCAGCCTTCACATTTGTCCCTGCAGTGCATCACTGCCGGGATCTTCCCTGGAAAAGCCTCAGTGAGGTATGAGCTCACATGGGCAGGGACCGACAGGAAGTATACAAGCTGTTTTTTTTTTTTTTTCTTTGGCCACTCAAAGGTGTCCTCATGCCTGCATCACTAATAAGGAAAGTGGGGCGGAGGTATGAGGTCAGAATTAGAGAAGCACTGTTGATGTAGAGTTTTAGAGATGTTTTTAAGGAAAACTCTGAAGCAGTTCATCAAATCTTTGGAATTTGAATGTACATGCATGGACTAAGTAGCTTCAAGAGGAAAAAACAGTTCAATCTGATCTGCAATAAAACCAAAGACATATTTCCTGCAGCTTATCAGTTGACCTTCACATCATTAATGAAGGAGTTTAACCCTTGAATGAACTTAAGCAACGTGTCCTCTGACCTTAAAGAGTAACTTAACACAGACTGGAAGTGTGGAAGTGTTTTGTAGAGAGTCAGAAGTAGTCTAGCTAACATACTGACTCTTGACTGTGTCCACAGTCTGTATAGGCTTCTTTTTTCATGTCCACACTATTCAGTTGCTGTACCCTCACTGGTTTAATAGGCAAATATGAGATTTAAGGAGGCACTATTGTGTGCAAAGATTCAGAGTTATCCAGTCAAAATAAAATTTTTGAAAACAATGGCACATGTATATTTATTATTGTTGGTGTGTTTTTAAAATGACCGAATGCTAAGCTGAGACTGAAAGTTCATTCTTGACCTTGGAAACAATAGCTTCGATCATATCACATCTTCCTCAGCTGATGGAGTTGCCCAGTTGTCACTAAATTGTAGATGTTCAAGTTTCTGTGGACTTTTTCTCCTTGTTGGCTGAGGAAGACTGTGTGATACGATAGAAAGCCCCAGAACAGCTGCTAATGGACCTTGGGGTGCATTGTTTTGTACAACACATATAGCCTGTCAGGTGAAATATTGGATCTTCATTAATCCACGACATCAGATGGAATAATCCAAATACAGTGCATCATTTTAAACATCTAATGAAGACGTTAAGTGACTGTCTCTTCTCAGTGTACCTTCGGCCATCCTTCCTGCCAATTATAAGAACATTTTACTCAGATCCCAACACAACATAGTAGAACACAGTCAGTTAGGGCCAGCCACTTGGTCAGCCACGCTGTAAATCAACCCCCAGTTTCACCCAGATATCTGAATGAAACTGAAAATGGACAGGGTAATAATTAACACAGCTTTATGTTCAACTTCCCAATAAGTTGATTAGATAATACGGTAAAACTTGGCATGTATTTATGACATGTTTACTTACAACATGCCCTATTGGACTCCGATGTACGTGGTTTCAGCAATTAAATGTTAAATGACGGAGAAAACTATGTAAGTATGACCCCTAAAAACTTTATATCCCTTTAGTTCTTTTATATTTGTCCCCAGTGGATAAATATATAGCTATAGCTGCCTTCAGCAGTGGTAGAAAGTAACTTAATACATTTACTCAAACACTGTATTTAAGTTAAATTTTCAATTTTGATGTACTTGTGCTTTACTTAAATATTTCCATTTTAATACAATATACGTCTACTCTGCTACATTACATACACATACAGGAAAACAATGTACTTTTTACTCTTTTAATACTAGTTGATACTTTAAACTAAAGGAACAGTGTGTAACATTTAGGGGGATCTATTAAATTGAAATACATACATTTAATTTAATATCATAAGTATATTTTCTTTAGTGTATAATCACCTGAAAATGAGAATTGTTGTGTTTTCGTGACCTTGGTATGAGCCGTTTATATCTGCATACTGAGCCGGCCGCCATGTTTCTAGAACAGACAAATCAAACACTGTGGTTGCGTCCGAAATTCCATACCAACATGCTATTTAGTATGCTAAAACAGTATGCGAGATATTTTACTATGTTCGAAACCTTAGTATGGAACCAATAGTACGCGAATTGCCTACTATTTCCGATGAAATATTACAGTTTGCAATGCTGGACACTCAACGGCATAAATATGAGGCAGGGGAGGCTGAGGCAGGAAAAGCCAACACTAGGATCAGCAGTGATTCATGGAGAGACCTTCGTCTGGTCAGCTAACATTACTGCCAGGCAGCTGAAATATAGAGTGATATTGTGCTTTCAACTGACGTGTGTCGCCTCACTGTTTTGAGCGATGCTCGTTCATGTCTATGTAGAGCGAACACAAGTGTGAGCCCACGCTGACTTTCATTGACTTAACGGCCACAGGTGTCGCTGTTAACAAGCATTTCTGATTTTTACAAACAGTCCCTTTAAATACTTCCTTCACCACCACCAGCCACTAGTCCTCAGTGTTTTGTTGTGGGAATTTGGGTCTTTCAGCAATCAGTGGGGAATTTATTTATTGTCCAATTACAGTCATTTATAGGCTGGTTACAGTATTTTTAGATTCAAAACATTTAAATTGAGCTGCCTTTAGTGTGTGTGTGTGTAGTGTAGTGTAGTGTGGGGGTGTTATTACTAGGGGCGGGGCTTGGTGACGTCACCGTGGTTGCAGTGTAGCTAATGTGGATGCAGACTGAGGAGCAGCGGAGGATGGAGCAGAGCAGAGCAGCAGAGAGGCAGCTGCTGTCTCACATCGCGGTCTGATGAAACATCCCTTCTGCAAATTAAGGACCTGATTTTAATCTACACCCAGACTGCGGATCCTTTTTTTCTGTCTCTTTTTATATTAATTTCTTCGCTGCCATCTTCGCACAGGTCCACATCCACTTCATCTCGTCTGTCAACACACCAGCTGTCTGTCAGCAAGGGGAAAGAAAAGACAAAATCCTGTTGAAAAAACACTCAAAATACATTTTTCAGCCGGACACACCTTTCTGCTGGACTGCCCTGTCACTGCTACCATCAATATGGATGAAGACAATCACGGTAAGGCTGTTTTTATTCTGTCCCCATGCAGTAACACATTGGTTTCCTCTCCTCAGTGTGAATGGATGGATGGATGGATGGATGTGTGAGTCAGGAGATGGAGGTATATGATCAGAACCAGGATGTTGTTGTGGTTTTTCCTGCCGACCAGCCCAGAAAAACAACAACAACAGTCTGCTGTCATGATTTATAACCTGATATTAAAGGAGCATGTCTCATAAAAACAGAGAGGTGAGAGAGAGAGTCTCCTGCAGAGAAAACGCTCAAGTCATGGTATAAAACCCCCAAAACACAGCAATTGTATCAATGGATGCACCCTTTCCATCTGTTTGATGTCTTGCTGTAAGGCTTTGAAGTTGCTTTCACTATCTCGTAGCCTCTAAACTGGTGGGAATTGATAAAATAATCTGACTGGCACTCTTCCATATGGAGGATATGACCCAGCAGGGTCTACATCCTTTTGCAAAAACATAAAAAAATAAAGAAAAACAAAGTCCCTGTTGGGATATTTGAGTCATACAGGAGATTAACCCTCTACAATTATGATTAGGTTGCAAAATAAGCTGCAAATTGTGCAAAAATATAAGATGTGCAATGTAGCAAAAAAACACTTTGAATGCACTAATCAGTATAGAAAACATGCCTATTAAGAGAGGAAGTGTAATAAAGTCACATTGGGCTTTAATTACCCACTAGTGAATATTAGAAGAGTCATAGAAGGAAAAAAATCCAGTATGATGTGAGTATTTGGTGCCACAGATCTGACTGTGTGTGATAAAGCTGAATGAATTTGAACCCGTGCAGCTGCATGTCTAACCAGGATTAAAGCTCACATGGCGGGCGGCTGCAGCTCGGCGTCCCGTATCAGTTATTATATGAAATGTGTGCTGAAACACACACGCAGGATGCGTCTGGGCAGATAATCCAAACCGCCTTGTGGCTGAAGGCGTGTAGTGTAAACAAATGGCTATAGTCTGATAAGAGTTTGTCAGTTAAACTGTGAGAGATTAGCATAAGCCAGGAGGAGAGACACTCATCTGGACTTCCACTTTTTTTCCCCACATTATCCTCCATGTCTAAAACCAAGAAGCCTTGCCCTGAATTTGAGTGGAAGTGGGGATGACCCAGTTTGACCTATTTCATTGATCTTAATTTGCGCATACAGGGGCTGTGGTGTAGTAACAGAGCCTGCTATTCTAAGCTATTACTGTCTTTCTACAATAATACTCCTCTCATTTCCTTATATTATTAGCAGTGGGCAACTGTGGGGTCTGAAAAGTGAAGCCAATGCTGAAGTGCCTTAAAGTTGCATTCTTTCTAACAGCCAGCAGGGGGCGACTCCTCTGGTTGCAAAAAGAAGTCTGATTGTATAGAAGTCTATGAGAAAATGAGCCTACTTCTCACTTGATTTATTACCTCAGTAAACATTGTAAACATGAGTTTATGGTTTCAATCTCTAGTTTCAAGTCTTCTTTAACACAACATGATGTTCATTTAGTAAATTATGGTCCCATTTAGAGTCAAATAGACCATAAAGCAGGGGATGCTTTAGGGCGTGGCTACATTGTGGTTGACAGGTCGTGTTTTCATCTTAACCCTTTCACAGTGTGTTTTCAGTTCATGAAAGTTAATTTTAACATTTTTGGTCGCCTAAAAATGTCTTATTCAGCGTTCAGTTGTACTTAGCTCCATCCTCTTGTGTCAACTCTGGTTGCAAAAAAACAAGATGGCGATGGCCCAAATGTCGAACGCAAGGCTTCAAAACGACAGTCCACAACCCAATGGGTGACGTCACGGTAGCTATACGTCCACTTCTTATATACAGTCGATGACTATTAGATACATTTTCATTATACTGCATTATACTTTCCTTTAGTGCTAACTTTGGGCACACATTGTACACAAAAAATATCAAAATCTAATGCCGAAATTACCATGAAACTAATCGAGCATATTCATGATCCAGCGGGAAAGAACCCTTTATATTTTGGACAATTCATTAGCTTTACTCTGGTAAAAAAGACATTGCACAAACAATATCTGCTTTATTTTGTGTGTTTCTAGAGAGAGGTTTTAACCATGGTCTAAATGTTGTTTCAGAGGCTTGTTGAAAGTAATATTACTCTGAAAACCCAGTGAAGGACTTGACCTCTATCCGCCTTGTAATTTAAACCATGCCAATCACATGTTCCACCCGCCATAGATGAGGCCACTCGAAGAAAGAGATACCGGTCATTGAAACATGTGACAGGATGTCAGAGAGGCACAGAGGCTCGCTGTCTGTGATCAAACTGGAAGCATTGTGGCACAAGCACAGAGAGATTATGTGCAGCATCATGTGAGAGTTATTAAAATAACTTACCATAAATGTTGAAGTAATTAAGAGCTCTTGTTCACTTCGCTCACTCACACCCTCGCTGCCTCTCGCTCTCTTGCACGCATCACTTAACATTGTTCCACATGCACACCTCGATACGTTGGCATCACAGCACGAGCACTTGGCGCTAAATTTGTCTCCAGCAGTCACTTACAGCAGCTGAAGTCACAGTTACACCTTCGTCGAGAGCTGTCGGCAATTAATTCAGTGAGTAATTCGATGGCAGGCCTAAATAAAAAAATATAAAGTTATGATAACTTAATAGTTTTTAATCAGTCTAAAGTTGCATTCTTTCTAACAGCCAGCAGGGGGCAACTCCTCTGGTTGCAAAAATAAGTCTGATTGTATAGAAGTCTATGAGAAAATGAGCCTACTTCTCACTTGATTTATTACCTCAGTAAACATTGTAAAC
>CAKAOH010027826.1:0-28892 GCA_916701665.1 Sebastiscus tertius | reverse complement strand
TGAAACATGTGACAGGATGTCAGAGAGGCACAGAGGCTCGCTGTCTGTGATCAAACTGGAAGCATTGTGGCACAAGCACAGAGAGATTATGTGCAGCATCATGTGAGAGTTATTAAAATAACTTACCATAAATGTTGAAGTAATTAAGAGCTCTTGTTCACTTCGCTCACTCACACCCTCGCTGCCTCTCGCTCTCTTGCACGCATCACTTAACATTGTTCCACATGCACACCTCGATACGCTGGTATCACAGCACGAGCACTTGGCGCTAAATTTGTCTCCAGCAGTCACTTACAGCAGCTGAAGTCACAGTTACACCTTCGTCGAGAGTTTATGGTTTCAATCTCTAGTTTCAAGTCTTCTTCAATACAGCATATATATATACATATATATACAGCAATATAAAGTTATGATAACTTAATAGTTTTTAATCAGGACCTGCAGTATGTGGAGCAAGTCGTGGCAGACTTAGTAGTCTACAGCTGCTATTTCAGTGTGGCAGACACCAGAGGTGTGGACTTGAGTCACATGACTTGGAATCGAGTCAGACTTGAGTCACAAATATGATGACTTTAGACTCGACTTGACAAAATCTAAAAATACTTGTGACTCGACATGGACTTCAACACCAATGAATCTCGACTTCACTTGGACTTTAGTCTTTTGACTTGAAAATACTTGATACCTTACCCCAAGCCCTAGGATTAAAAAGTATGTTATTTAAAATGTGTGCCACGAGTCAATTAATTTCCTTTCCTTTCCTGAATCAAATAACGTTAACGCTTTTCATTCCCAGCAAGTCAACACTTAATTCCCCAGATCCACTTTGTTTGAACCGATCCAACAGCATTTAATCAAGATGCAGGAGAGAATCTAAGAACTAATGTTACGTTACTGAGCTCCAGCTGGAAAAGATGATACCGAAGATAATTTCGTTCACATACAAAAACTATGCGAAAAAAAATAATTGCATTATGCAAAATATGCGGGTCGAGAAGTAAATGGCATTGCATTCGGTGACGAGCGCATTATGAATTGTTTAGGACTCAAAACTCAAAGTTTAGGACTTGGCACTTGACTCGGGACTTGCCTGCTTTGACTTGGGACTTCTCAGTCTTGACTTGGGACTTTAGTGCAAAGACTTGAGACTTACTTGTGACTTATAGAACAATGACTTGGTCCCCCCCTCTGGCAGATACATATTTAAACAACATTTAGGTAAATATAAGTATCAGATCAGACATCTGTACAAAAATCACAAGACTGTGAACAAAACTTATGATTTCTAAAAGTCATTTCTGAGGAGCTTTTAGCTCAGTGGTTGTGAATCCATCCAATGACAAGCCGTGCTGTTTAGCTCTGCTTTTATTGCATGCCAACAAATATGCACATGACCCTCATGTGTGTGCATTAGGGACTGTATTCTCACGCCTGCATTTATTGTATGAATGCAAACTGCACAACATATGTTCGAAGTCGGAGCTATAATTTATTCTGCACCGCTGAACCACAGAGTGAACAGATGCCATGATACTCTTTAGGATTAATAAATGGTATATGAACATTTAAGGCTTCCTCAAGCCACCTCTTGTGAGGCTGAAACAGTGCGTGGGGACTTGGAGCTGCATTTGGGTGATCAAAGTCACTGATTACCCAGGGCCCCAAACCGAGGAAGGGGTGGCGAAGTTTGTGAACTGAGAGACCTTTCGTAGACCAATGGAAAACCAGAAGGGACATCATTGGTGGTGGAGTAACGGTGGTGGTGTTGCAGCAAGGGGAGACCAACCTGCACCACATATTTGTCAGTTAAACTTCTCTACACACTGAATGAAACTATAAACGGTGCCGCTGTGCGTTTTTTGCGGTACTCAAAAAGCAATGGATTCATTAGTACATGTTTACTGCGCTCGCTAATCAGAGGTGGCGCTTCTCTGCTCTGCTTACATGCCACAGAGCAGACAGGGCCTGGCCTCAAAATGGACGAAAAATCAGCAACAGGCTCGAAATCCTAAGTGTTTTTATTACTCACGCGTCTATTTTTAGCATCATCGTATAGCTGGATGGAGAAGTGGAAAGAACACAGAAGCAGAAATTGGCTCGAAAGCGGCTCAGTCAACGGCTGGATGGAGGCCACGGATTTTAACACTTGGCTTTCTTGTATTTTCTCTTCTTTATAGCAGCTTTGTTATGCTGCAGTCGAGGGATTAATATGGGCTGAGTAAATGGCTGTTTTGGGAGTCTTAAAATGCTGAATGGAATTCACCTTTTAAAAAATGCCTTGCACCTGAATAAAGACGTCTGAGGCTCCTCAACAAAACACAGCTTGTGTTTTTTGGGGTATAGACGTCACAAAATGTGCTGAAATGTTTGTTAATGGGGTTTCCTTGACCATATTTCCTGTGTGATAACCCCACTGTGTCAATCAACACTCTTCAGTCTATCTAGCCGTGGGAAAAGTCGAATAGCAAAGGCCTTTCCTTCAATTCTTCTATTCTCTTTGGACTGAAAGTGTGAGTGTGCGCTGAAATAACAAATCGTATCGGACTGCAGCACTTAATGTTTTGTCTGTAGGGGCCTTTTTAATGGTGCACACATGGCGGTGTCTGTGTGCAGTATCATGCCTCGGCTCTCTGATTGGAAATATCCCCCTTAGAAAGAAAAACGGTGCCTTTGTTCTCTGCATTTTCATTTTCTTGTCGTCATCTCCTCAAACTTACTGGACATCTGACTATATGCAATTATTTCATATCACATTCACCCCAGCAGGCATGAAACCTAAGCTAAGGTGGCTTTCTGGAAAACCTGAATCAACACAATGTGTGTGATTTCTTGGCGCCCAGTACTGTACTTCTGAGGGGGATTAGCCGGTAAGAAGGGGAAGTCGGTGTGATTAGGGTACGGCCTTTATTGTGGCTGCAGAGTGAGTGTGTGGGAGGACATCAGACAGTCACTAGGGGCGAGCTGCTCTCTAGCATTACTTCACTAAGGGAGACTGGCTGGATTATTGTAAGTGGTTGGTGCTGAATGGCTAGACAGCAGCAGAACAGAGCTCCCACATCTGTGTCTGTTTCATCTACCTGACGTCTCCCTGGAGATGCGCTGCAGCGCTGCATGTAGAATCTGCTTATAGGTAAAATGCATTGGAGCTGAAACGATTAGTATATTAGTTGATCGACAGAAAATTAATCTGCAACTATTTTGGCAAAAATGGCGAAGAAATGGTCACTAGTTCCAGCCTCTCAAATGTGAATATTTTTTTTATTTATTAGTCTTCTATGATAGTAAACTAAATATCTTCTGGTTTTGAACTGTTGATCAGACAAAACAAGAATACGTCGCCATGGGGTCTGGGAAGATAATAATATAATAACAGTTGATTAATCTATAATTAAAATAATCATAATTCCATAATTAGTTGCAGCTAAAATAATCTTTTCAAGAGTGAAAAGTAAAGGCATCACACTAAACTCTTTCCTTCCATGTGTAATGGAGATACAAATATGGATGTACTGTAGTATGTTTTGATCATTTATGTATTTTCTCTCCAATATTAGCTCTGCACAGTTGGGGAAAAAAGAGACCTGTCTATCTTAAATGTACAGTGTGTAGGATCTGGCAGTATCTAGCGGTGAGGTTGCAGATTGCAACCAACTGAAACTTCTCCCATGTGCCATGCGTGTAGGAGAACTACGGTGGCTGACGCGGAAATGTGAAAACGTGAATGGCCCTATCTAGAGCCAGTGACTGGGCTACTGTATAAACGTGGCGGCCTGAAGACAATGTTCCATATGTAGATATAAACGGCTCATTCTAAGGTAACAAAAACACAACAATTCTCATTTTCAGGTGATTATACACAAAACAAACCCATAATTATTAATAATATATTCCATTTCTGCCAATAGATCTCCTTAAATGCTACACACTGTTCCTTTTGGGAACAAGCTATGACATTTTTAACTAGTTGCACCAAAAATCAGTTCCACAGTCAGCCAGACATCAGTAGTTTTAAGTAATAGTTTGAAATTTTGGGAAATATGCATATTCGCTTTCTCTCCGACAGTTAGATGAAAAGCTCACTTTCTTGTCTGTACACTAAAAATGAAGCTACAGCAAAGTGACGATAGCTTAGCTTAGCATAAAGACTGGAAACAGGGGAAACATTTAGCCTGGCTCCATCCAAAAGTAACAACAATCTAGCTAAAGCTTGTTTGTTAACACTAAATACTTTGTCTGTTTAATTCATACAAAAACTTGGTGTAAAAAGGACATATTGGGACTTTTCGGTGGGTTGTGTCACAGTCTAATACTTGGCGGATTTTGTTACCTTTTGACAGAGAAGTTTTCCTGTTTCCAATCTTTGTGCTACGCTAAGTTTAGCGGCAGCTGGCGGTAGCTTCATTACCGTACCGATCTTCTCCTAATTTCGACAAGAAAGCGAATAAGTGTATTTCCCAAACTGTCAAATAATTGACCTGTACAAATACCACCATGTATCTTAAGCTATAAATCCTTTTTAAAGCCTTTGCTTTAATGTGAACGCTTTCCATGCTTCACATCTGTTTTATTCACCTAGCTGCAGAAAGAATTCCCCTTTGGGTATAAAAACATGGAGCTAGATTGCATTCACCACTTGCAAATTTCCTGCAACACCCCAGTAGCCTGAAATGAATGTCTGCAATGTTTTAGGGGGAAAATGTGTGTCGACACAGTTGCCAAAAAAATGTGTTAAAATGTACTCTTTACAATCTCGTCGGTTGACCCGGCAGGCTGGTTGTGTTGTTTGAAGGCTTAAGGGGAGATTTGGAAAGAACAGAAATTCATTCTTACTGCCAAGATTATGGGTTTTGTGGTGCAACATTAGAAGATTAAACACATAGTACGCTACCACATGCAACCAGACAAATACACAAACACAGACAGTGCTGGCGCGTGACGTGCAGGGATTGAGCCGGAGCTTGTAACAAACTGCACTGCTTAAGTGTTGAGAGAGAAGACTACATATGGACCTGATTAGGAGAGAGACTGGGGAGGCTTCCCGACATGTTCCCATCACCATGGTAGTGTGTGTGTGTGTGTGTGTGTGGGATACAAGACAGCGTAAGGCTGCTGTCGTCAAAAGAGGTACGCTCTGCCTGGAGTTATTGCTCGGAGCTGTCGAGAGGAGAAGCTCTTTAAGCGCGAGACAGAGAGCAGATGGGAGACAAAAGGAACGGCAAATTAAATGAGCGGGAGTCTGGGAGGAACACAGACCGACATTAAGGGCAGCAGAGATGTGCTGTGTTCGAGTAATCCACACCTAATGTCAGTGGAAGGAGGGTTAAGAGACGACATGGTCCAGCTGACCATACAGACAGGGTGAGGGAGGGGTGTTCATAGAAAAAGAGAGGCTGGAGAGTAGACAGTGTGTTTCTTGGCGTCTGGCTCAATAGAAATGGAGAATCACACCAACGCCCAGCTCGTTCTCACCTTAATACATGTCCTGGCTCTCTTTCATTTCATTTCCTGCACTTTTTCTTTCATGATCAAGTGTATATTTTCCCTCGTGTTCTGTTTTCTAATAGACCTGGTGAGGACAGAGCTGTCTTTGATCCAGCAGGTAGCCATGGGACAGGTTGATATGTAACATGATCCATCTATTAGGAACCAGCCAATACCAAGAGAGACCAATTAATCTAAACTTTGTGGGTGGTTTCTGTTATTGTGAATGGGATAAGGGTTGTCCGCCAAAGTCAGTGTTTTTGCAGGCAGGCGCACAACCATCACAGGAACATCCTGAACCGACACGGAGCTACACGTCCTGGTCAACAGAGCCGCACACCGAAAGGTTTTGAAGTCGGTGCCAATCATCCAGGTTGACCCTCTCCCCGCTGGTGTCTGCACATCATCAGCATCATCAGAGATATCGAAAACATATTTCCTCTCATTCATCGTGTACAGAATGAAAAAGCACCCAATACAGATTTCAAAATTGCCTCCCAAGCTAGATATCTATCGCAATAACGGAGGTGAGCGTGTTCGTATCAGATAAAGCGTTGCATTCATTCTGCTTCCTGTCAATCAATCACCTGACAACCGCAGGAAGCAACAGCAGTGTCTGTTGTCAGGAAATGATCCCTCAAATATATGTCACCTTTCAAAAATGTATTGTGACATCCATGTCTTCCATCCTTTGTTTGTTGAGACCAGGATTATTTCCAAAGCGTGAATTTAACAATAATAAAAGCAAGGGAATGCCTTGCTGCGCCACAGTCGCCTTTTTTAAGACATAAAATCTTGAAAATTCACGTGTGGGATATTATGTTATAGTATGTTTTGTAGATGTTTAGTATTAGAGTATTTTCCCTCCAATATTAGTTTTGCGCAAGAGCTGGGGAAAAAAGAGACCCGTCTATCTTAAAGGTGCAGTGTGTAGGATCTGGCGGCATCTAGCAGTGAGGTTGCAGATTGCAACCAACTAAAATTTCTCCCATGTGCCAAGAGTGTAGGAGAAACTACGTTGGCCAACGTGAAAACGCGAATGGCTCTCTCTAGAACCAGTGTTTGGTTTGTACATTCTGGGCTACTGTAGAAACATGGCGGCAAACTCCGTGGAGAGGACCTGCTTCATATGTAGAAATAAATTGCTCATTCTAAGGTTATGAAAACACGACAATTTCTATTTTCAGGTGATTATACACTAAAGAAAACATATCTATTAATATTATTTTCCATTCCTTTCAATAGATCAACCTAAATGTTATACACTGTTCTTCAAGACAAGGGAACTGGAAGTGCTAAAATGCTAACTCATTTCCAGGTTTTTAGGACTCATTCTTGCACCACTCTTGGCCCAATGACTGCAGAAGATCGCCTCCGACACTGTACCCAATTCTCTTCATACATCGATGGTAATGTTTACCATGTTCACCATCTTAGTTTAGCGTGTTAGCATGCTAACATTTGCTAATTCACATGAAACACAGACAGTTGTGATTGGACGCAATGTGAACTAGATGTAGATCGTAGTAAAGAGGCTTTAACGCTCCATGTAACGCCAGTATTCAGACACTTTTTGCTGAATTTTAGATATTCTAATACTGTGAGAGAATGAAAGTGAATTATATTAACATAGATTTTATAGACTAAACTTTTACAGCGTCCCTCTTATCTCTGCCTAAAACCTGTTTCAGTGAGTGAACAGGGGGCCACTTGGACGGCACTCGGCCTGTGAAAGCCCTCCGTCTTGCCTCGGACGCCAGAAGAAACAGCATCCATCTAATCCATTCTCAGGCCGATCAAATCATCAGATTATGGTTACTTTGGCCGCCAGCATATGGCAGTGGAAGCCCCTCGGATTCTTCTGGCGGTGTTCATCGAATCAAATATTGACACAGTGCTGATGCCGAGCAGATGTGTGATATAAGGAGGACATCATGTGCGGACCACCTCCGATGCAACAACACACACACTCGCACAAATGCACTCACAGCAGGAGGTCCCTCCCCAAAACTGCAGATTAACCAGAGCAATCAGCGTGAGGGCTCTTCAGCTCCCCGAGCCCCAGATTCTCCTTGTGACCCCAGATGTAGTTAAAAATTGAAGCCATATTAGCTCCCCAAATCTCTCCTCTCACGCAACGGCCAGGACTGTTGTTACTGAGTTAATAATGTACAGGCTACAGCACAGTGTACTGTACTGATGCTTGATTTCACCGGCACAGATACCACATGAAACGAAAATAACTTTTTCATACAATTTGAAAGGAAGTCATCTCAAAATGTGCTACTTGTTAAGGAATAGTCAGTGTTGCTACTCCCCATACCTGATTAATATAGCACAATAATGATTCAGCATACACAGAAGCTTCCATGTTTTCTGTTTTAATTGATTTCTGTATGGTAGGTCTGTCCTTTCTTTTGTTCGTTCTCTCTATGTAGAGCTGAATTGACAGTTAACCAATTAATTTGTTTAAAATGATTTGATCTACAGAACATTATCAAAAAAATGGCATCTATTTAGATAATCAATTCATAATTTAAGTCATTTTTTCAAGCAAGAATGCTAAACATTGTCTAGTTCCTGCTTCTCAGTTGTGAGGGATTGCTGCGTTCTTGTATCATATGTGATAGTGATTTAAATATATTTAGGTTTTGGACTCTTGATCAGACAAAATAAACAGTTTAAAGAAGTTGCTTCAGGAAATATGATTGTTTTTCCCTGTTTTCTGCCATTATATGGACCAATGAATTGCTTAATTGAGAAAAATAATCTGCAGATTATACACAATAATGAAAATAATTGTTAGATGCGTTTTCAGCAGCAACAGCAGTTTGAAGAAGTGTTCATCCTCAGGAGCTAGAGCTATCACGGCTGAGCAAGCATATGAAAGAGAGCTATACGACGTAAAGAGTCTTGCAGATGAACACTTTACAGATTAGGTTTTAAATGAGACTAGAATAAAATGAATGGATTTTAAGGTTTTCCTCATTAAATGTAATCTCTCATTCAGCACTTCTCTCATCTGTCTTTCGGAAAAAAATTAAACGTGTTGCTGGGATTTACTTTCCATATTCTAAGAGCATATATCACAGCACTAGCCAAGTTAAACAGCAATTCATTGAAATTTAAACAACCATTAATTAAACAGCTCACATGAAATTTGCATGTGATTTCTTCCATATCAATGATATTCACCTACGAGCTCTATTAATGTAATTCCTCAACGTTTTTAGCTTTAATCTCTGCTGTCTAAACAAGTAAACAACAATATAACAATGTTTTTCAAAAACGTACAATCCTTATCTAGACGTGAACCACGTGACATACTGTTGAGGATTTGCTAATTTTGGTCATTTATATATTTTTTAACGATGTTTTCTTGTTTTTGTAACACTGGCGTCTCCGTTTCACTTATTGCTACATGGCAGCATGCTTTTTGCACATGCCCGTAAACCCCCCGTGTGCGTGACCTTTCACCATATGTATCATGACCTCCTTCACCCTCCTCACTTTGGCCTTTGCGCTGACGTCCCGGCATTCCTGCTTTGTGGGCTCAGAGCCAAAGTGCCTCTGCAGACAGCTACGCCAGACTATCTGCTGCTGCACATCACATCATTTCATCACTGAAGCAAAGTAGGTTAAAGGAGAGCAGCGGCTGGTCGGCGGCAACATCTGTGTATGTATATGTGCTGTTATAGTGTCCATCACACTTCCGCTCTGACAGACTCGTATTGTGTTTACAGAGCGGAGTGGAGGGCGAACTTGTGGGATTAGCGGCAGCTGGCGTTAGCGTGCGTGTGCTCATGTGTAGTTCTATGCTGATATCTGTCTGTCTGTCTGTCTGTCTGTCTGTCTGCATGTATGACCTAGGCTTTAATACAGAGCGTGTCTTCGTCTACAGTTAGAGGGATTGGGGGCGGCGGGTTTCAGATTAGAGTCTGGATCCAAGAGGAGGTTTCCCTTGCCTTCCTGCTTCCTTGCATGTGTCCCATTGTAATGTGCTGCAGGGCCAACCGGGGTAACAGGGTTATCTTTTTTTTTTTTTAAAGCTCATCCACTTTAAAAGACATTACAGCCGTTAAAGTCGCTAGTCTAAAGCCAGTAGATCTGGACAAATCCTCCCTCACTCACACGAGTCAGTGAAAACTGGGCCGGCAGCCAGTGTTAAGTGAGCGTGGGATTTTCACTCTGAGCTCCATGTGCTCTGTCGCAACTGGTATGAATACTGGTTTTTAAGTTTTTCAATCGCTTCTCAAGACCTATAAATTTGATTTATTCCCCCCCTCTCTCTGTCTGTCCACTCTAACAAATGGCCTTATTGATATGCGACCAAAATAAACATGGTGAAAGTTATGAAACTGAAGGGTGATGAAGACTGGTTTGCGTGGGCCGAAGCATCCCGGCATTAGTTTAAATGCCATCAAAGCCTCTGGTTTCAGTGGGTGGCTGTAGGGACAGTTGTTAGTTTTGGGTGTGAAGAGCAGCAGGGGATTTACTCCTAAAAGTAGATTTTGGGGGATTTTGTTTTTTAGGGGAGGGGGGCCTCTTGTTCTGTAGTGCACATGTTGGAGTTTAAACCCTTTGGACCCTCTCAACCCGCCGCTCCATACAGTGGATTTCTGAGCTTTTCATATAGCAGATTTATTTTAAATATCACAGAGGTTCAAATGGGCTTCGAGTCTAGTTTTCTGCACGCACACATTGAAATCAGCGCAACTACAGCTACCCCACTATTGGACTATCTGACCCTCCCAAGGTTTACTATGAAGCAATGACTCACGCCATAAATGATTTTAGTAGATTACCATTCGAGCGTGTCTGTGTTTGGTTTGAACGTGTGTGGAAGTAACGACCAGCCCCACGACGCCCTCCGTGCTTGTTGAAGACACTAAACTCATTTCCTGAATGAGTCATATAGAAGGTCACAGGGGGAGGTGTGTTAATAATGTAATTGGTGGACCACCTCTGTAGAAGATTGCCCCCCACCACTAAACAAGATTATGTACTGGAACAGAGACCTTAGCACTGGTTTTATCGTTCTCTCTATTATCAAACGTGGTTTGAAAGACACATAATATAGTATATAATACAGTAAGAGAGACCTGGATGGGAGGATAATGGCAAAGCTTTGCCATTAATGGTGGTAGGCTTTTATTAAAGGGAGCATCCTCTGCTTTTCATTAGATTTGTAATGAATCAAGATTTCAATCATGCACGTTGTTGCAGCCAGTGGAGATCTCCATTAGCTAATGCACGGCCTCAGGCGAATGGAAAACATGGAGCTGTCATCTTACTCTGAGCAACATATAAAAAGACAAAGAAGAATCCCAATATTAGGGCCGCAACTAATGATTTTTTCAACTAATGAAAAAATCATTAGTTGCGGCCCTAATAATCAGCATTATTGATTAATCTGCTGATTAATCAATAATGGGAAAAAACATTAGTTGCGATTGATTGTTGATTATCATCGACTGGTTTGGTCTAAGTGAAAATATAAAATGCCCGTCACAAATGAACATATTCATATTGCTTGTTTTGTCCAAGCAACAGTTCAAAACGTATTACGTAGTATTAAGTTAACTATATAAAGACAAAGAAAACTAATATTTGTAAATATATACATTATAGAAGCAGGAACCAACGTATTTTTTTGTTCAATAGCCATGCTAGCATCCTGCAAGGCTGTTCTTAGGCATAGTAGTGTTTTGAGCTAAATGCTGACGTCAATATGCTATCATGCTTATGTTTATCATGTTCAATGATCACCATGGTCACCAGCGTTTGTTAGTTAGCACTACACACAAAGTACAGCTGAGGTTGATGTGGATGTTATTAGTTTTGCAGGTAGCCTATTGGTCATACATTTAAGTAACCTATTGGAAAATTGACCTGCTAATGATGTTCCAGCTCTGCAAACATATAGTCTGGTTTGTGTGTCTGTCACATCAGTTCATGAATGAAAAATTATAAAAAGTGTAATATCTTTCAGTTTTATCAGAATTAGAGGAGTGCCGTGGCTGTAACAACCTTTAGAAGTTTGAAATGTTGACCTTTTAATTATAGTGTTTCCTCGGGCCAGTCACTTTTTGTCTTTTTTTAAACCATAAAAAACACACACAGATAAAATGCACTAACCCCCCTAGGAGTTTAAAATTAAATGTCAAAATGTCAAACATTTTGACATTTAATTTTAATGCGCTCATTAGCTTCGGCGTGTTTAAAGTAATAGTTTGACATTTATTCTCTTTCTTGATCAAACAAACAAGATATAACATGTTAATTCGTGAGCTTTAGAGATGCTGGTAGGGTATTTTTTACCTTCAAACAAACCCCGGCTAGCTGCTTCTCCATTTTCCCCATTGTTTTTATGCTAAGCTAAGCTAATCGCCTGTTGGCTCTTGCTTTACATTTCATGGACAGACATCAATCGTCTTATCCAACTCTGCAAGAAAGCGAATAAAGAGTATTTCCCAAAATGTCAAACTATTGCTTAAAGTACTAACCCTTTAAACTCAGTGCAACAATGGATCTTATACCCGCAGGCTAGCTTCTGCTGTGTTTGAGATATCCTGTAGGACAGATGGACAGATGCAGAAAGCATTCCTCAGATAGAAGATTAAAGAGTTGTGTAAAACAGCCTTGAAACTTTTGAAGAGCACTAATTGGCTTTAGAGCCACATCCACAGCGCTCATATTGTATAAGTGCTGCGAGGTAGCCGGAGGTCAGCGATGCTAATTAACATCTTTTATTTTCATCCTCTCAGTCATTGTGCGTTTATATCCCCCATCTCTTGTCTATTAAAAAAACATGGCCCACAAAGGGAAATCCCTCAGCTGTTCCTCCCGCTGTTTACCTGACCCTCATCACGGTGCTTCACGATTACATAACTAGGTTAGGAAGCGCCTTTTGTTTCAGGGTTAATGTGAACACACCGTTTATAACAATACTCAGCTCCTCTGAACGCAAACTCTTTTGAATTAAAAGTGGGCTGAATGCTTCCCTCCTTGTTTTACTTTAATTGGCGCCGCTTCCCGCCTGTGGAGAGAAAATAACAAGTTTTTTTTCTCTCCTTTAGCAACATGTAGGCACAAAGCTGCGACTGTGATATTAGACGTGCCATTTTTTCCCGTTGAGAGATTTTGCGTTTTCTGCCTCTAAGCTGGTTTAATGAAGCGAGCTCGCGCAGGATCTTCTGTGCTGCGGAAAGATGAAGGGAAATTGAGAAATAAAGTGTGCGTGGGGGAGAATGAAACAGAGAGAGAGAGAGAGGAGGGGGAGTGGGGGTGGAAGTGGGATGAAAGATTGAAAAACAAGATTGAGACAGAAAGACGGAGTGAAGAAGAGGGGGGAAGAGACATCGAACAGATTATCCTCCCCTCTTTTCGCCTGGAGCTCTGAAAACCCTCCCGACCGGGGGAATCAGGGTCGTATAGGCCGTGTTAAATTAGCAAATTCACTTTTAATGAAAGAAAACTTAATCTGGATTGGTTTTATTAATAGAATTTGCCCCTGAGCCAAGTAGAGACGGAGGGAAAACACTTTCAAGTGGAATAATTAAGACCCTTTGCCTTCTCTCTTTCTCTAGTTAATTAAGACGAACATGAAGGCTTGTGATATGTGTTGCTTTTGCTGAACAAGTCAAAACAGTTGATGCAGCAGCAGCAGCAGCAGCCCTGTCACTTTACCGCATGAGGAGTGTGAATCTTTTTAATTTTTTTTTTCACCATCTCTGGCTGTGAACTCCTTAAGAACTTAGTAGGTGCTAGATTGGATTTACTTCTCTCATCTGCAGTGAGCTGAGAGAGTATATGGCGATGCGAGCTGTGTACAAATGAGGTTTTAAGGTCTGCTCTGTTTTCTCCATCACGTGTTTCAGTTCCTGAGGATCTGTCCCTAGAGGAGAGGGATGAGCTGTCAAACATCCGACGCAGGAAGAGAGAGCTGCTCGATGATATTGAGGTGTGTGTTTGCAACATATGAGCGTATACAATATGTTCAGGATGCATTTGAGCTTCACCTCAGTAGCTCAAGCGTCTGTTCATTAGCAGTGCGTCGTAACTATGGTGATAGTCTCGCTTTTTTTATGATAAATGTCATGGACTGTATTGATTGTAGATCATTTCAATGTGAAACCGGAAACTAAAATATTCAGCAGAACAGTATGTACTTATTTCTGACCTGTTAATTCTTGATAATTTAATTTGCCTATGTACTGTACTGCAACACAGTCACGGTCTATTTGCATGCTGTACGTAATGCAAATAGACCTGCAGTACATCTTTGCATGCCCAATATGCTCACAAAAAGTATTTCCACTGCTGGCTGTACAGTGCATATCTGTACCCCTGTACTTTATCCTGTTTTTGACTTAAAGAAGCTCACTTTCTTTTCTCCCAGAGGTTGAAGTTTGAGATAGCAGAGGTCATGACGGAGATCGAGCAGCTAACGTGTGTCGGAGAAAGGTAAGTAACTGAAGTCAAGATGCTTTGTCATTCTGCACCGATGTAGTTTATGCATACAATGTTTCCATCTTAATATAGCAGCATTTATCAAGTATATTTAAGCACTATGTGGCTTGACGACTGTGTGTAAATGTATAAATTCAACTTATCGAGACAAAAACTGATCATTTAAAGCTTTGTAGAGGTAGAATTTAGGCGGAGCTGATGTAATGCATCGCATTAGATTGTACAGGTGACGCACATTTATAGTAATTTAAATGGAAACTAGGGCTGTCGATCGATTAAAATATTTAATCGCAAATGAATCGCACATTTTTCATCTTTCAAAATGTACCTTAAAAGGGAGATTTGTTAAGTATTTAATACTCTTATCAACATGGGAGTGGACAAATATGCTGTTTTATGCAAATGTATGTGTATATTTATTATTGGAAGTCAATTAACAACACAAAACACTGACAAATATTGTCCAGAAACCCTCACAGGTACTGCATTTAGCATAAAAATAACTTCAAATCATAACATTTAGCAAATTTAGCGCAAGTTTGGAGCATTATTTAACCTCCTTCGCGACGAGCTGGTATAGATACCAATGGAATCCTTATGTTTTCTAGTTTCGTATGATACAAGTATCTTCACTCTGGATTTAAAACTGGGCCCACTACAACCTAAAAATCACAAGTTGCGTTAATGCGTTAAAGAAATTAGTGGCGTTAAAACAAATTTGCGTTAACGCGTTATAATCGCATTAACTTTGACAGCACTACTGGAAACACTAGGAGACCAGGACCAAAGCAATAGTATTTACAGTCTTCTGGTAATTTTGATATTTTCACACTTCATTTCTACATTCAGTTAAGCGATGTATTCTGTGAATTTTACTATTCATTTAAAGGCAGTAGTCTGCCCTAACGTTTCTCCACATGCTAGTCTAAAGGTTGTTTTAGACTCACTAAAGTCACTAAAATCCACAAATTCCCAGAAAATGATACACAGAACATGACCTCTGTCTCCTCTACAGCCCTAAATAACACTAATACTTGGTTTTACCTTCAGCTATAAATAGCCAGCACCAGAGTATGACTCATTGTCTCTATCTTAGTTGAATTTGGGATTTGCATGTTTGGTCAGAGAGACATCAAAGGCAGTTAGATTACAAAGGTGTAAGCTCACATAGACGTAGCTGGGAAGGACGTGACTTTATGTGATAGCGATATTAGGTTACCATAGCTACCAGGTTGATTGTATAGATCAAATATTGACAGTGTATGTCGTCCATCCAACAGCTGCATAAAACAAATAATGACAGACAATGTACAGCATCTGTTATTCTGATTAGGCTGTACACATGTTCACACACATACTGTATAATGGGTAGAACAGATGTGGCAGGAACTAGTATCCTCTGTTGCGACTATAAATAGAGACAATCTGCTGTTTTCAGTGTTTGGGGTAAATAAGTAGTAACCCTAATTAAATGCTTATGTGTTGCAGTAAAACATCCCAGAGAAACAAACAGATCGCCATGGGCAGGAAGAAGTTCAACATGGATCCAAAGAAGGTAGGCCTACCATGTATCCTATAGCAGCCTCCGCTGTCTCTGTAGCCTTGAAAGGAGCGGTTTTCATCTGGTGTAAAGAGCGATCCATTCTCAGCCCTGTCATCTTCCATCATCCGTCCTCAATTGAGACGAAAAGCCATCCCGTTTTCTCCTCTTCCTCTCCAGGGAATCCAGTTCCTGCTGGAGAACGACCTCCTCCAGCACACTCCCGAAGACATCGCCCAGTTCCTCTACAAAGGCGAGGGCCTCAACAAGACCGTCATCGGAGACTACTTGGGCGAGCGGTGAGACAGAGCATCTATCAGTCCTCCTTACATGAGATTTATGCTCCCCCTGTGATTAGAGAAAGACATTAAGGGCTGGATTTATTGATTAATGAGGGAGAACATGATTGACCCCCCCAACATGAATCTTTGAGTGTCTTCTCATTGTCCACCCATGTTGGACATATAACCGGTAATAAAAGGGGCCATCCAGCTCCTCATATCTCAGGCCAGACGGCTGGATAATGAAGAAGAAAGGAAGTGCTGCAGCTAGAGAGATGGATGGTGTTATCTAAGGGTGAGATTAGATAGTTAAACACACTGTATGAGGCTCACAGGGACGAAATGCACTGAATCAAAAAACAGGAAAAGGGAGCTGCAAGAGAGAGCACATCAAAGGTTTAGCGTCCCCAAAGCTTGACTCATCGTCATTCATCTGTATTTCATTTGAAATTACTAATTTGCAAAAAGTTTTTTAAATCGGATGTGTTTTGAGGTGAAGTATGTGCAAGACATATCCTGAGAAAATCCTTTGGTACTTTAAAGTACTATTTCTTACAGTACATCCATTTTGCTCCCCATTATACCTAGCTGATAAAACACAAAGCAGTGATTCAACCGATAATCAGTTCTTCCATCTGCTGTTGTGAGACCCTCACAGTGTGATACTGTAACTGTACCTTTTAGCTTTTTTACATTCAGTTCTCCATTGAACAGAAAGTGATGCATTTTATATTCCTGGTGCTTTATTTTATAGACATATACTGTATTTTTGAGGCTGATATATATGGATATTTGAGAAAATCTGCTCATGATATATCGACCGGTATCGACCTACAGTCTTTTTATACATAACCACATAATAAAAACATTTGACAGGGATCCCTTAAAATGTGTATGTACTGCAGAACACACAGAATAAGATCTGGGTAGTCAGCATGAGTACTGATACCCGCTGTGCCTGAAGAAAATATTAATTTCATCAACAGAAGATCTAAGGGGAAAAAACATCACAGGCTCTAGCTGCACTATTTGACTAGCAGGTGATCTTTGAGAAGTGTAGAGCGGAAACACAACACCAATGAGCGATTAGCACCACAAATGTCACGAGAGAAAATGTCACGGGGAAAATAAGAATCTCAAACATTTCTAAGGCTGGCAGTAATTTTGAAAATTTCAAAATTGTCTCTTTAAAGGTGCTCTGTACGATATCCAGAGAATTAATAGAGCAGCAAACAACTATGTGACGATATAAAGGCGTATTGTCTCCCTAAGCAGAGAATGAAGTCTCTCTCCCTCCGTGTGTGTTTTCATTTGATCTTCTATCCTCTTTGTTGACAGTTCAACGTCAGGTTAACACTGTTAGCTCTGTCAGCAGTGTTGCCGTTCTTTTCAATGTTAGTGCTGCCCAGCCTTCGCCATGTTGAGAGCCGTGCAGAAGCAATAGAAATGCTCCCAATCTCGCATTTAGCACCTTTAAAGAAAACTGTTTTTTTAAATCCCCTGAATAAATGCAACATTGTCTGAACTCTTTCAATGCAGGAAGTCACATCAACTACAGTCTATATTACCTGAGTACAGGTGCCGATTGTGCATCAGTAGACAGATGATCAACAGTCAGTAGAAGAAACAATGAAACACACACACAATGTGAATGAGGCTGGAGTTTGGGGATGGGGGGGACTCCTCTTGGCAATAGGCTTTACTCATGGATGATCATCAAAGAGGCCACCTACTCAGTGGAAATCACACTAAACACAGGCTGAGGGTTTACACTCAGTAATTATCACTAATTGAGCTTATGCAAGGAGCAGGAACCTATCATTACATGGTGAGCAGAGAGGGAGATGAAGAGAGGGGGAAACAGAGAGAGAGGGACACGTGGAAAGGAAGCAGAAAAATAGCCAGAAGGAGGAGAGATAGTGGGAGATGGATGCAGGCTGAGCGGGTGATTGAATCCTAAATTACGCTACCAGACCTTATTATTGTTCCTGTAGAGTTGTCACATACAATACACTCACTGTTATCACACAGAAACACGTCCTGTATATAATGCAATTTCATTTTCTGCAAACAGCAAACATTCAGGTTTCTTTGTAATAAATATACCTATAGCAATAAACATATATAATCCTCATAGGACAGGATTCATTTTATTTGGCCGCAGATGCCAGAATAGAAGTACAAGAAGAAGAAGAAGAAGAAAAGCCCCCAAGCCATCGTCCAAATAAATCCAAGACTGTTTTTGCAATACAAGTTTTGTTGTTCGTTTCCTGTAAGCCATCTCTCTTTGTACTCTTCCCGGCCATTCTTCAATCTTGCCACAAAAAACACAAAATGCTAAGTCTGAAAATTCCTGGATTCATTTGAACAACAACACACGATACCGGATCACGATCGTGGCCCCTGATGTACAACAAACATGATCAGAGAAGCTGTGACCGCAGCCTGAGAGCAGCTGTTGACTTTTTCTTCCCAAAAAACCCCCTCCGATGGCCAAACAAACCTCTGACAAAAAGGAGCCTGTGTGGGTTGTTTGGTTGTAGCAGTTTTTTCATCAGTCAAACGCACCGTTCCCCCCCCTCAGGGTGGAGAAACACTCAGCATCAGCCAGCTGTTTAAATTGCTTCCAGACTCCGCACTCAGCGGTCGGTATGAATAAAGGCGCAAACATGACAGGAATGCTGAGAAACAGGAATTCAGGTTGAGGAATTCTTTTCCACAAAGGAAATATGGTTTAACCCCGCCCTGTCTTCTGGGTTCACATTGTGTTCAGAGTTATCATCTCTGGATGGTCTTCTTGTTCTTTGAAAAAAAAAAAAAAGAGGCTTAGAGATATTGGAAATCTGATTTTATCATCCGTATTTTTTTCCACCAGGGATGACTTCAACATCAAGGTGCTGCAGGCTTTTGTGGAGCTGCATGAGTTCGCCGACCTCAATCTCGTCCAAGCACTACGGTCAGCACATTGATTAACTTAAATATTGAGCAGAAAAAAAACTATGTCATGTGACTCGCTGTGGCATCACAAATGAAACCCCTCTCCTCTCCCTCTAATTGTAGGCAGTTCCTGTGGAGTTTCCGTTTGCCAGGTGAAGCCCAGAAGATCGACCGTATGATGGAGGCGTTTGCATCGCGGTACTGTGGGTGCAACCCCGGAGTCTTCCAGTCGACAGGTCAGAAACAATGCAGGCTACTATCGTGTAAACCAGTGGACCCCAACTTTTTTCATCAGACGTACCCCCACACGCCCGTCAGATGAGCTCCAGAGCCCCCCTCACTGATCCCACCTGGCATGTTCCAAATGTGTTTGTGCATTCATACTCCTCCGTTTTGACGTTTCAGCTATTTATCCATTACTTTTAGCTATTTATTACTTTTAGTTAAAGGTCCCATATTGTAAAAAGTGAGATTTGCATGTCTTTTTTTATTATAAAGCAGGTTTAAGTGCTATATAAATACTGTGAAAGTATCAAAATGCTCAATCCATGGAGAAATGCACACAGGCCGTATTCAGACACTGAGCCTTTAAACGAGCCGTCAGGATTTCTGTACATTTGTGATGTCACAATCTACAATCTACAATATTTAGACTATTTCAGTTTTAAACGTAAAGATTTTAAATGTGTCCCAGCTTATTTCTGGTTGCAGTGTATGTGAATAACATCAGCTGACAGGAAGTAGACATGGACCCAAACTGTTGCCTAGTAACGCAATTCCGTTGTAATTCCATTGAAATGCACTAAAACAGAGCGTTTCAGACAGAGGGTAAAATACAGGCATATTTAGGCAGTATGAGGAAAATAAAATTTTTTTTGAACATTACAGCATGTAAACATGTTTTAGTAGTAACATAAAATATAAGTATCAACCTGAAAATGAGCAAAATATAGGACCTCTAACTATTTCAACCTTTTAATCCATCCGTTTTTATTTACTCTCAATCACCACAGTGTTGATGTTACAGCTGACTCCATGCAATTTCTTATTTTTTAAGTAAATTCTAACTTAAAAAAAAATATATATATATTATGAATTGAACTAATCTTTTCACGTACCCCTTGGAAACTCCAAAAGTACCCCCTGGGATGCATAAGAACAAAGTACGAAATCCAATATGTTGGACAAAGTCGATGCGCAGATAAGCAATTTAGCCTAATGCACCAACAGAAGTACTGCCCAAGGGTGCATTGAGTGATGGCCTGTTTTTTTAAATGCATTTCAATCATTAAGCCATAAGAGTTACTGTAAGTAAAGCTCAATGAGGATTAACCAGATTACAGTAACTACACATCACGGTTCACTGCAGCAGATGAGTTCAGAGTAAACAATCAGCAACAAACAAGGGACATCCATTATTCAGGAAGACTCAACCCGGCTGAGTGATACATGGTCTTGTGATAAACAAAGCCTGCTACTATAACAGTCGGTAAATAATTAAATAAGTTATAGAGCAACGTATTGTGCACGAGATTATTGAGGATGCATGAAGTCCCATGGAGGGACTACTATATTAAATAAAGTGTAATAATGTATGGTGGTAAAGCCACACAGAAGACTCTTTTTTTGGACTTTTTAGAGATATGTTCTACAGGCCGCGACAATATGAAAATTTGTGCATAGGCAAGCATGCATGTATGTCTATGTGTGTAGCAGCAACCGCACGCAGAGCATATAAAAATATAAAATGATCAGGGATCTTTAATCACCAGTGGAATGAGCAACCCGTCTCTCTCTGTGCCTCATACATTTTTTGATTACACCAATATTCCTCTCGCAGTTAGCAGCACCCTTTGCCCCGTTTTACACACTGTGAGCAAAGCTCCTCTATTTTTTATAAGGAATGCGTGTTAGCGGGCAGACAATAGGCAGCGCAGGACAGCCAGGACTAAAGTGTGTCAGTGAGAGGAGGCAGACAGAGAGGGATGAATGATTCATTTACAGGCAGCCACTGGCCCGTGTGTGTCTGAACATTAACTCACAGTAGCGAGACTAAAGCCCTGCTTCCCCCCGTTATCTCACTTAAAATAGTCTACGGTCTTTTCTCCGTGTCTGCATATTTCTCGTCCCCACCAGCCACTAGGAAAAATCAATTCCTTTAAATCAATAAAAAAAAATCTACACGTAGAATAATTAGGGCTCACTTCCCGATCCTCTCTGCCATCTATAATAGCAAAATAATAATGGCTATATGTGTAAGAAGAAATGGAAATGAACACAAAATATCACCATACGCTGATGACATCCTGTTATATCTATTGAAACCTGAAAATGTTACACTGATCATGCTAAAACCAATTTGGTAATGTCTGATGTACAAAGTAAATGTCCACCATAAAATGAAAAATTAAAGGAAAATCTGGACTGTAATGATCTGTTATGTATTTTCGATTTATTTGTTTCCCTTCCTGTTGCTCTCAGATACCTGTTACGTGCTGTCCTTTGCTATCATCATGCTGAACACCAGCCTCCATAACCCCAATGTCAGAGACAAGCCCCCGGTGGAGCGCTTCATCTCCATGAACAGAGGCATCAACGAAGGAGGAGATCTGCCAGAGGAGCTTCTCAGGGTGAGGCTTGGTCTGTAATGTGTGTGTTTGTTTGTGTGATGATCGATCTCTGCGGCCGCTCTGTCACGCCTACTCCATACGAGTGAGTCAGTTCCCTTACTGTTCACCTTTGTGATTAATTAGTTTCCCTCCCCTGTCTGCAGAACCTTTACGACAGCATCAAAAATGAGCCCTTCAAAATCCCAGAGGATGATGGGAACGATCTGACGCACACATTCTTCAACCCTGACAGAGAAGGCTGGCTCCTAAAGCTCGGTATGTTGCATTTATAGTCACAAAAGTAACCTTGATTACGTCGATTTATCATTTGTCAGCAGAGCCTCAGCATCGGTTTGATGAGCAGTGTCCTTTATTTCCCTGGTGATGAGTGTTGTGTGTCGTTTGTGTGTAACTTGTTTATGAAGGGCTTTCAGGCGGCCATGTTGGAGGTGGACAGCTCTTGGGCAACAATGGCTGAAAACAGCTGATCTTAATTTGAAATTTGTCAATTTCAGCAGAATGAAACATTAAATCTCTGTTTGTCCCAATATGCTCCAATTTTATTCGATGATTACTTGATTTAAATGATGCAAGATATGCTAACAGATGTTATGAGCTGATGCTAACACCAAATTTATTACCCGTTTTTGCAGGTGATTCGGCCTGAGGTGTTAGCCAGCTGTTTAACATCAGCATTGTCATCATGAGCATGTTAGCATGCCAATGTTAACATGTAGGCCTACTGACTGCTGTGCCTATAGAGTGCTGAAGAAATGAGTCCTAAAACCCAGATATGAGTTAGCATTTTATCACTTCCGGTTCCAATGTTTTTTTTTAATGTGTTTTTAGTTAGAAGTCTGAAATAAGGTCTGTGGTTAACACAAGCTTAAGAGATTTTAATGTTTTGTTCTACAATACAAAATACAGCAGTAAATATGCCACTCGTGAATTTTTAATCCTTTATGTGTCTTAAAAAAGGCGATTGCTAACAAGTTTGATGAGTCCATAAAAAACGTCATCACGCCAACTTGTTTGCCTTTACAGCCTCGTTGTTCATATTCATTCATGCGATCGTGGTCTAGCCTAGTTCGTTTATAGCCTAACGTTAGCTTTTTACTTCTGGCGATTGCATTCACACATCAAAAATCATAAAAGTGTTCATTTATGAAGTATCAGAAATGTTTGTTTGCCACTGAGCTTATTTTCTACAATAATAACCCAATGGAAAAATCCCATTTTCCATGTCCATGTTTTTTTGTCGACGGAACCAGAGCGATGTTAACTTCCTGGTTGGCCTACAAAAATAGCCTCTAACCTCTGCCTCACCAGACTTGTAATGGTAGTAGCAACATTAAATAGCAGCACTATAAAAACAAATTTTAGCTAAGTCATGATTTCTGCTCATGCAGCCTAATTTTTGCCCGAAAACTGTCCCCCTTCATGGTGCTAGACAAGGTTGCTAGGAGATCTGTGACGCAACTGCAAAGTGTCTTTTCTTTCCTCGTCCTTCATCTCGTGACCTCTCCTCTCTTTGTTTTGTCTCGTATTGTCTCTCTCCTCTCCTTCCTCTTCCTCTCACTTGAAGCATGCTCCTTTTTGTGATTACTGGCATGGTGATTTCCGTGTGTCTTTCAAAAATCCTCCTGTGTTTTTTGTTCCTCGCTCCGTGTCTCTAACGTTTCACCCTTTCACCTTTTGTTCTGTTCTCTCATTCTGTTCTGTGATGGCTGTTCCTTCTTAAATCTCTGTATTAGGAGGTAGGTAACACTCCTTCCTCCCATCCTCCCGGTTCATCACAGAGTGCCCTCACACTGGCATTGGCTTGCCATTATCTCCTTAGCACACCGGGGCCCCTGAACATGCTAGCCGCCTCATTTAATTGGCTTTTTGTAGCAGAGCTGTTATTGGGCAAATGAGAACAGCATCGTGAGGTGATGGGTTGTCTCATTCAAAGGCAAGGCGAGTTGGAGGTCAGTGATCTCTCTCATTGTGCATGGGGATTGGCTGCATTCCTCTAGTGGCTCTGGAGGAGGCTGGATGACGCAGAGGGCTCGTCTCAGATGGTGCACACACAAAACACACATGTTTAAGAAGCCTTAGCGTAAAAGATAGCTGTTGACTAAAGTCAAACCAAAGTGCCACTCGCCACATCCCCTTTACTTTTCACAAAAATGTACCATGAATACCAGATAAAGAACGAAAAGTCACATTTAATAGGCCATAAGCAAATCATTAGTAATCAGGCAAGTTTGAAATCAACCCATATTAATTAAAGTCATTTAAACCCCTTATTTGGAAGCGAAAATTAGGAAAATTATTAATTTTACTGACCTGTATTTACTGTAGTTGCGGTTTGACAATTATACTGGAGATTACGGGTGCTTTCCTTTGAGTTCACTTCCATATTGGTCAAGACAACTGATTTAAAGCCTCTGAACACCCACACAGGTTTTTTCAGTTAGACCTCTCAAGACTGTGTGGGTGTGTCTAAACTAATTGACTGACATCCTTCTGAGTCTCCTGATAGCTTTGTTGAACCTGTTAGGGCAGGACAAATTACACCTTTATCATTCTTATTAGTGGAGATTTGTGATCTAATCAATTCCCATCAAAGCGCCGGCCTACTTTCAACCTGAGCAGAGGTCTAATCAGCGAGAATAACTGAAAACACATGTGTGGGTGTGGCTTTAAATTGCATTTGTTTAAAGGAATAGTGCAAAATGTTGTGAAACGCGCTTATTAGTGTTTTTTGCTGAGAGTTAGAGGAGAAGATTGATATGACTCTCAAGCATAGACCATATGTAAAGATGGACGACGTGTCTCCAATTCCTCCCACTGTACAGAAGTGAAGTCAAAATATTCCGGAAACAAGAGCTGGCATCTTGAGATTTTGATGTCATTTGGAGTCTGCGCAGTAGTGATCAGGCAGTGGTATCAAGGTCACCTGCCCGAACCAATCGCAAGCCGAGCACGGCCACAGATTGTCAGCGTGATAAGAACTACCTAAAATGACAGAAACCATCTTTGGTAAAAATGTATTTGACTTTGACTTTTTAATTTGGCCCGTGTCCCATCCGCTAACATGGAGGGGGCGGGGTTTATGACCTATACTGCAGCCAGCCACCAGGGGGCGATCGAGATGTTTTGGCTTCACTTTTGGGGAGCTGTCATGTCGTCCATCTTTATATGCAGTCTATGCTCCCAAGTCAGTGCGGTAAATATGAGCCAGTTAGCTTAGCACATAGACTGTAAAAGGGGGAAACAGCAAGCCTGGCTATGTCCAAAGGTAACAATATCTGACTGCAATCTACTGGCCGTAATGTTAGCTTCATCTTTAGCGTACAGGCAGGAGAGTGGTCGCAATCTTCTCAGCTATCTCTCGGCAAGAAAGTGAAAAAGCACATTACCCAAAATGTCATACTTCTTCTTCAAAGCTGTGGAGTCAAAACATTTTATATGAGAAACCCTTAAAACTTTAGCAAGTCAATCAAACAACTAAATCATTTTTTCCCCCCAAGTAACGCTAACGTGCATTGCTCCAACATAACTGAGGTTTGCTTCCTCGTGGATTCCCTGAAACAATCACCCAGGGGTCAGCTGAGCAGGTCACCTCCTGCTCTGTACCATTAGAGACGGCCCTGCGTGTCATACAGCTCCTGATCTGCCAGAACACACATACTCCAGCTTTAGTGAATGGGCTGCTTGAGTCTGCGCTGTGGGAATGTGTACCTACCGCTGCGTGGCTGGTCATGCAGTGAAATAAAGGAGACGCTCGCCTATTGTCATTCTCCTCCCTCTGTTCCTGTCCTACAGGCCTCAGTACCCCACACTGCTGCTGCTGCTTCTCCTCTTCCTCTACGGACCTCCCCCTTTCTTTCTCATTTTGCTCTCTATCCCACAAGCTGCACTTGCCACATCATTTTAGGTCCAATTTCCCTCTCCCCCCTCCATTAGTGAATTCCACGCTAATTTTAGCTCCATCAGAGGAGTCCCTGCTTAATGAGAGGCAATGAGAATTTTTTTTTTTTGAATGAAGCACTCTGCTGGCCTGTCAGGTTGTTCAATATGACATATTGCTGCACTGCTATGAGGCTGTGAAGCGCCATAAGATCTCATTACAGTACATTATTAACCAGGACTGAGCCTGCTGCTATGCCTGAATCCATCATCATCATCCAGTGTTAACAGCATGTCATAAAATACAGTTATTTAGACATATAATCTATTATCTGCAGAGGGGGTCACAAAACAGCACCTCTGTTGGTCACAAGTTCAGCCAAGCTTGTGTTCTGGGCCGAGGACGGACGCAAACACTGTTTCCTGTCCTCCGCATTCATTTGAATTGTAGTGAACGGAACAGGGAGACGTGATGTCAAAAACATTATAAGTGGATTTGGAAAGTTCAGAATGTAAACTGACAAAACAACACCATCTAATCAATATTGAGACGAGATAAATGGCCAGTCAGTGTGCAGTATTGTGGCTTTTCTGCATGTGATTCATTGAAATTCATCCATCAAATCAGCTTTTGACTAAATTACACCCGTGGGAAATATTTTTATAACACAAATTGTGAAAATTGAGGAATACAAGACTTTAAACTCCCTGACACTTCCCTCTCTGGAGTGTCCATAAACAAACAAAGTGAGTGATAAATCTGCTTTAGAAATGTGCAAACACGGGAGGTCCTGCAGCAGAATCCATAATAAATGTCAGGATGAAATTAAACATATGGCTAAATGGGATAAACAGCTCTCCAGACTGTTGCAGAATAAAATATATATATTTTGTATTCACTCAACAATAGTAGAGCATATTTTAAAATGCAGCGGGTGCATCCGAAAGTAAACATTGCTCATAAATAATGTACGACAGATGTTGGATTTTACTCTAGCGAGCAGTATAGAGGGGAAAATCTGGGTCAAGTGAACATTACATATTGATTACATCAGTAACGGCTGCTTTGTGCTCATTCTGTAAAGTCAGCAAACATGTTATTATGGATGCACATATTGCAAACTGTGCATTGACATCAGACGCATTGTGTGTTTTTGGGGATTACATAGGTGAATTGCATCACTGATGGTGTAATTAACAGAAAATCCAATAATCCCAATAATCTGCTTTTATCTGATGGTGGAGGCAGATGGAGAGTCTCTTATAAGGAGATATCCTTATATTATAACTACATTCAGATGTTTAATTGTATACTAAAAAAGAAAGTGTTTGACTTGCAACAATTACAGTTTTCTGCCTCTGTTTTTTTATCCTTAAAATATCAGCGGAGACAAATTGAGTGCGCTCCTGCTTTAGTCGTTACGTGTATGTGGCGTGTACGCTGTGTTGAACAGTTTTCACAAGCCCTGCAGAGCCCTCAGGCATCCATCTCTTGAGACTGGGAGGGGGTGCTGGAGGCCTCTGATTGAGCCTAATAATGCAGAGAGAAAGAGCTGATAATCAGAACCAGATGTGGCACGTGGAGCCGAGGTCTCCAGCAGGTTAGCCTCTACATGACACAAACACTGTCCCCTCTTCGGTTTGAACTCAAGCATTGCACGTTTTCTCTCCGCAGGCGGCCGGGTGAAGACGTGGAAGAGACGGTGGTTCATTCTGACCGACAACTGCCTCTATTACTTTGAATACACGACAGTAAGTAGGCAGATTAATGTGTTAACGCAATGTTAACGCATATTAGACAAATATTCGTCTCTTTGCAGATTACCAACAGAAAAATAAACGTATTTGATCAGAATGGATCTAAAAGGAATAGTTTGGCATTATAGCAAATTTGCTTATTTGCTTTTTTTTTTGCAGATGAGAAGATTGATACCAATCTCAAGGTATGAGAGTCGTGTCAATCTTCTCATCTAACTCTCTGCAAGAAAGTAAATAAGCATATTTCCCAAAATGTCAAAATATTCCTCGAAGAATCTTAATAAATATCGTTTTACTTTTTAAAATATTAAATCCAATATTTGTAGTCTAGTTAAGTGAGTGAAACTGATCATGTGCAAATAAATGTAGTATAAATAAAGTGCAACAGGATTGTAAGTAAAGTGGAAACATAACAGATAAAGGGCACACATGTAATCTGTGTCACACACACACACACACACACACACACACACACACACACACACACACACACACACACACACACACACACCCACACAGGGTTAAAGACAGAGATCTTTGCTTTCCAGTTCTGCTCTTTAACAAATGCAGCCCCTTTGACCTGAATGAACCTCACTCCAGCAATTAACATGAGGCATCATGGGAAACATCTGCAAAGTCTACGGCATACATCTGGCACCACTAAGCCGTGAGCCAAGTGCCTCCCCCCAACCCGCTGCCTGTCACCCCACGCTTCACCCCAGCATCCCCATTTCTGAGAAGATCCCCCCCAAACACACACACATGTACCAATCCCTCAGCACACACACACACATGTACCAATCCCTCAGCACACACACACACAGCAGCGATGGGGTACACACACACACACACTCAAAGTAGGCGCACACACAGCCAGCTGTGTGAGCAGCCGTCCCAGGGCATTTCCTCCCCCTGCTGTGCCCCCTCATTAGGGGTAAGATGACAGGCTGGTCCTCAAGGTCCCCTCCTCCCCCCACATCTGGCCCCGCAGACACAAAAGCAGTCGCTGGAGGACGGAAGATGGAGGATGTAGAGAGTGTAGGGTTATGTCTCCCTCGGGTGCTGTCCCCTACGTGACCAGGAGGACTAAAAACTTCAAGTGTGCTTTTATCACCACCTTGATTTTTACTTTGATGCCGTCAGGCTCAATATAACGTAAAGCTAATGGTTCAAACACTTGGAGCTGCATCCAGCATAAAGAAAAATGTGGCTGCATCAACTTTGTGACATTAATATTTTAGTTCCTTGCTGGGGAGATAGTCATCTTTTATATCTGTAGCAAATTTCATGTCTGGAAGAAGTTAAAGACCAATCAAAGAAAGATCTTTCACTGAAGAAGCGAATGTCTTGTTGACAGGATTTATGGGAAATGTGCACTTAAAGGTGCTCTATATGATATTCAGAGCATTAATATACTGTAGCATCAAACAACTATTTACTATGTAAAGATATAGAGGAGTAATTACTACCTGAGCAGAGAATGAAGTCTCCCTCCCAACTGTTTGTAATGTAATTTGAGCTTCTACGAGCTTTGTTGACATAGCCGAGCATGCTTTTAATGCATGTTCATGCATGTGAGCGTGCCCATACGGCAGTTATAGCTCTGCCAGCAGTGTTGCACTTTGTTTTCAGTGTTAGCACCGTTAGCTACAAACCGCCAGCTCAGCTGTCGCCATGTTGAGAGCCGTGCAGAAGCAATAGAAATGCTCCCAGTCTCGCATTTAGCACCTTTAATTTTGAGAAACACTAGCAATACTGAAAACAGTGGTGTGACTACATATTCAGTCATGAATATTAACAGGTATCACAACTGATTTGACAATGATCTCTTCATTTACGGACACAATGTAGCAAAATACAGTCAGTTTCTTCAAAAACTTGGTATGTGATGTTATCTGGGCCGGATCCTTACTTCAT